>JAHRHJ020003528.1:0-151101 GCA_019776745.2 Taxus chinensis
GTGGTCAAACTCATCATACATTAAATTTCACACAAACCATCGAAAACAATACACTTTCATATACACCATTTGGGGCAAAATCTCATATATATATATATATATCAAAGGTTTCAAATATACAACCTTGCCCTACAATAGGGGCCTCTGTGATCTCAAAAATACCATCACAGCCGGCACGAGGCCGCAATAAACTGTCAAAATCTCGACTCGGCTCGCAGCCGGTCTCTCAATCAAATTACCGCCTCGCAGGCCGGTATCAACTATACAACCTGTACCTCAGCTCCCCATTCCGGTATATTACAACCAAAATGAAATAAAATAATCATAGGTGGACACGCCGGCGTCTATATACAAATAACCGGTTCACGACCTGTGTCTCTATCCAATATCTAAAACAAAAACTAGTCTCCTCTGCAAGGATTACCTCAGCTCTCTCCACTGCCCTCCGCCCTCGCCTGTCCTCCCTGCTGGTCCTTATGCTTCCTCTCGCCTCCTCCCTGTAATGGACCCACCGGCTGTGGCTGCAACTCCCCCCGGGGATCTCTGCTCTGCGAGTTCTTCAGCTCTGTCACTGGCATATGGCTAAAAAGATAGTCCTCCCCGTTACCATCAAGAATGTCCTGATAGCACTGGCCTCCGTTCTCTCTCGCCTCCATATAATGAGCCCATACCACCATGGGCTGCTTGTGGCTGGTCCCCCGCTCCTATAGCAAAACCCTGCCCTGGCCGTGCCCGCCTGGCCTGTAGATGTATCTGTACCGGTGTCCTACGGTTGTGGTGGTGCCTGTGGCTATTCCAGCCACCTGTGGTGTGCCTGTGGGCTGAGCCTGTGCCTGAGCTAGCTACCCTTGTAGGACACCCATCTGAGCCCTTTGCCTGAGCTACTCCCCTGTAGACACCCCTCTGGCCTGTGTAACAGCAAGCTCCCCTGTAACAACTGCACCTTTCCCCTGAGCTGGTCCCCTCTACTATAACGCCGCGAACTCTGCTGTGTTGCTGTGCTCTCCTCGCTACTCTCTCCCTTTCTCCCCCCATACCAAAAATGACCCTTGCAGCGCGTTTGGTCCACAGGTATCATCGCCGGCCTATCTGCACCCAATTTGGGTCCAAGGGCTGTGGTGCAGGTAGTGGGGCCTCTACAACATCAGCCCTCTGGTACTGAGGGAAGGGGGTGGCTCCCTGTCGTAAAGCCCCCAACTACCAACTGCCGTCCCCCCCCCGACCTTTTCCAGTGGTATCCTGCCATGCTCTCCTGGCCCTCCTTCTACTATCCATAAAGTATACTCAATCCAGCGCAGTATGTGATCGGCTCCTCCTCAGGGCCTTGAATGACCTCCGTAAGGCCTCCATAACAATATCCAATGTGGGTCAGGTCCGCTAGCATATGACGGTAGTAGCTACAATCCCGTCTGCGAGACCGCTCGGGGCTGGCCACGACCCCAACCACCTTCCTGAAAGCCATACCTGTATATCATCTGTGGCCCTAGCTGCTGGGGCAGCCCTATTGGTCGAATACATATGAATGTGCTCATAGGCCGAGCAGTGTAACAGAATGTGAACAAATCCCGAATCACCCCGTCCGATGATAACCCCACAGCTCTCTCGTATAGCTCCAACACCAGGTAACTGTGCCCAAGCATAGGTCATGTATGCCTCTCCACCATCTCGTGTAGCACCCCATCAACAGCGCCTTGGAAATCCGGCCTCCCTCTGAGTCTCGGGAGGGAGAAGCATGTTGATGCCTATCAAATCATCAACACGTAGCCCTGTCTCATGTCTGTGGGAACATACCTATCGTCAATAATCATACTGTGCTGTGTAGGATCATAAGCGGCTGCACCCCAACTACATGGAAAGAATGCTGTCCTAGCCATCTCTGCATCTACCTGGAATATCTGCTCTCCTAATTATTGACAGTCTCAGGAATCGATATACATCCGCACACGGTAATATTCATCTCTCCAGTCAGAAAGAGAGTGAAAACATGGTTTTCTTTGAATCCCAATCTCTCTCGATGAGGGCAACCATAAGACTGTGGTCCCTCTCCACAACCCTATACCGCTGGACTCCACCGAGTTCCCCCCTCGCGCAATAATGGCCCAGTGCGCTGCGAACACATGTGGCCGCATCCGGCTCAATAACAGGGGGCATCCGATCCCGCATAGTCAGCTGCGCTGTGTTCCTGCACAAATAACCCACTCTTAGACCTACCCTTTCAAACAACAACTATACTAAAACCCCTCTATACCACTTTTTAATTACCCACCCGACCACACCCCGACGCTATAGACCACACCTACACCCACCGATTTTCCCTAAACATTTACGCTATCCCCTTTCCTTATCTCGCCCCCTACCAATCACCCAGATCTACGCTGCCATTTACCCCATGCCCTACCATTTAACCCTCCCCATTCATACCTAACACCTAATCTATCCTAACTGCACAACCACACAACCACCCCCATTCCTCCCCCCCCCCCCCCGACAAACCAATCCACCCGTCTATCAACCTCTCCCTACCCCCTTCCCTCTTCATTCACCCCCAAAACACAAAACCCATAATAACCACCCCAAAAACAACCCAACCACAACCAAAAACCCAACCACCACACAAAACAAAAACCAACACCTAACTAATCCTAACTAAGGACTGGTCCGTTCACCCTGACCCACCGTCCCCTCCCCAGCACTCTCCACCGCCGCCGGTCACATACTACCGACAACCGGTCAACCCACAAAACCCACCTTGCCCGAAGAATTCGGACTATGTCGGTCTGCTTGTGACCGACATCGTCCTGTACAATCGCAGAGCCCCCCGGACGCGGACCCCTAAACCATTTTTTTTCCTATTACTCACTCCCCTTTTACCCATTGAAAACCTAAAACCTACCCACCCTACCGTTTTTAGCCTAACTAACCTACCTACCCCCCTCTCCATTTTTCCAAACACTTCCATTTATTGATTATTTTATTCAACTTGAGTCCTACCAAAACCCACTCTAGCTTAACAACATAACTTCACATATGAGAGTTTTCGAACCTACCAGTACTACGACACGTCGTCATGTAGGATAAGTGGTGTTGGTCTAGCTGTTCCACCACCTCCTACCTCTTGTTGTGCATGGCGCTAAATCTCCTCTGACGTGTCCACCAATCAAATGCTGACCTGCCTACGCGCTATAGCCTACCACTACCACTCACCTTCTCCACTCATTAGTCCACCATCAGCCGACAAATTCAAAAACGCACTAACACACCTCAGACCAAACGTAACATTGGTTTGCAAATTGACAATGTGACATGTCAACAGGCCGGATGTTTCTTTTTAAGGTTTGCGACCTAATAACCAATACCATCGGTTATATTATGCCCTAAAGAACCGGTATCGGTCATCTGCTAACCGACACCGATCATAGAGATCGATATCGTTTAATCCCAAACCGTTTTCCCCAATTTCTGCCCTTTTTACTAACTCCCTTTCTCACCACAATCGCCTATACCCTCACTTTGCTGAAACCTTTGTTTACTTCATTGGCCCACTTCACAGCCGCAACCAATATTTGTCCCTACTCCCAAGGCCGCAACCAAGCAATCTGGCCTGACCTTGAGGCCGTACCACCACTTTTGGAGTTGGCACACCACAAGGCTGCAAACCAATCATTGGTCCCGACCCCCTTGCCGTGAACCACCAATCTAGCCTACCCAGGCCGTCAACCAATCATTTGGCCCGACCCATGGCCCGCACACAAACCATTTGGCCCGCCCCAATAGGCCGCACCAACCATATCAGGCCCCAACCCAAGGCCGCAACCAAACCAATTTGGCCTAACCCAAGCCTGTACCAACTAATCTGGCCCGACACAAAGCGGTAAAACCAACATTTTGCCGACCCAAGGCCCGTAACCACGCAATCAACCCAACCCATGGGCCTCACGAATCAATCGGCCCACCCCAGGCCGCCCACTCACATACCTCACCCCAAACCACAATTACATTTATTATCCACCCATCATGTCTAGCTTTTTTTGTTCCTTGTTCATCGAGCTCATCACCCTGTTCATCTGTTTACATGATTAGGTACTTGACGCGATTAGTCGACACTTTTGCCTAGACCTAACCGTGATGTTTATCTCAAACACACCAAACCATTTGGTACTGGCCGAACATCCTAAACGTTCCTGTATTACCCGTTATATCCCTCGTAGGAGCTACTTTCCTATCCTTGGATACCAAATTAATCACCCCTTGTTTTGATAAACTATCAACCTTTTGCCTTATGATTGCTTGTTTCTCTTCAAATCATGTACCCGTCACACTACTACTGCATTTCAACGTGCATTCTGCTTCCTTGGACCTACCCCACCATCTACCATCATCGCAACAACACCATTTCCCCCTTTTATCAACCCTATCCCTGATTTCACGCTACCCCACCCTATCAATCTGTGATAGATTTGAGTGGGGATTCCTAGACCCTTAATAGGGGTAAACCACTTCTTATTATTGTCCTGCCAGCTTTACAAGAACAAGCTACACTGACACAAGGGCTAAGTAGACACCAATTTTGTGTCTTAACGAACCCCCTGTGCGCCGCATCTCATTTCTGCACCTAACATCATCACCTAACCTTAACAATTATTTTATTATGACCTTATAATTAATACATCCACATTGCCATATCCTGCCACCCCATCTCCTTTCACCACAATCATCATTACCTAGTCCTAACCTTAAACGAACCTAATTAAGCCTATAACTTTGGTCCGACATCCACCCCATGACTAATGACTCCTCACCTGCCCCTAAAACCAAGCCTCGTAATGACTTGACAAGCCCACAACTATCCCCGGGAGAAAAGGAGGAAAGTTGGCTCTTTTCCTAAAATAGCCCACTTTGACCTGACCGATACCATTCCTACTCGCCCAGCCGTCATTTGTTTTGTAACCGCCTCGGTTTCCCTATAAATGACCTCTCGTCCCAACCAAAAACAAGGGTTGGATTTTTCATATTGAATCTGAACGAGAAGTCATTGGTAAGAATCCGAATTTACTGGCTGAGTAGAGACAGGTGAATGAAAAGAGGATTTACAGAGAAGCCATCACGCCAGACTGCTACTGAAAACCATAGCCAAGTGACACTCATCCAAGCATCCGGAGAGGAATAGCTCATCTTGGATTGTCAGATCATCTACTTTGAACCCTGCCTTCAGCTCCACAGGTCCTGGAAACCATACCTTTTTCATTAGGAACTAGTAGTAGTCTTATACGTTTTTTAATAATATTTTCTCTGGATTTTTTGAATCAACCACGGGATTACAAGTCTACTCCCAGATCCACTACCCGTAACACCTCCATCTAACTTCCATTCCGCTACCTCCATTCCTCTACCCCTACATTTCCCCAAACAGCCCCCATACTCTCTGAGTCGTCTCCATCACCTCGTACCTAATCCCCAGTTCATTTACCAGCCTTATAAACACCATAGCTATCATATAGCCACTTCTAGCCAACTTTCACCAAACCCCTTAATCAACTACCCCCTACCGATATGTTATCATCAACTGGTATCCTTGTGACACTTACGCATTGGTCCATTGTGATTCAAAATCAAGACCCAACCTTTTCTCTATGGTTCTAACCAGGTAAATAAGTGTAAATGGCCAATAGCTTTATTTGTTGAATTTTTTAATTCATATTAGCAGGGAACTGACCCCTTCAAAAGGAAGTCTCATATTTCTCTGGGCCAGGCAGTTCCATCACTTATTATCTAATTAGGATCTGGTGGGTCTTGTATTCTACTTACCGGTAGTCCTCCCAGATAAAAAGAGTTCTTTGCAACTATCTGAATTCTCTCGCTCTACTCTACGGTCATGCGCTCACCCCCATCTCACGTTCAACTCGTTATTCCTCCTAGCCCTAACCCTTATCTGTTTTCTCAAAGGAATGAAGGATATAACAAGTCCTATCCCAGACGGAGATTTCTGTGCTAACAACGCTTTAAACTGAATAGACCATGTTGAGTCGCCAACCCATAAGAAGCTGTCTTCTCTATCAGAAATTGTGGGCATGTCTAAATCCTTTTATAAATTCAAGGGAAGGCGATTCAATTATCAGAGGTGCCAATTAATGAAATACCTTCCAAAGCAAGAAGGCTAACCCATTGGGTGTTGGCAACCATAATCTAGAATCAGAGACCCATGCAGTTTGGAAGAATTCCTACACCATTGAGAGTAGTGAAACAGATTTGATGGGGTGAACCATTCCAGCTTTCATCCCAAAATGACACTAGCTGACCATTGTTCTCTTCCATGAAACCTCTTACAATGAGAGGTTTTGGAATACACAGGAAGTTCCAAATGTGCAAAGCCTTTTTCGGTAACCCGAGCTAGATGTAATTGCCTCATGCCAAGTGCCCATCGAGATTTTGTGCGAGAGGACCTGGAAGGCCCGTCTGCTACTTTCAAAATGAAGTTCCACACCCACGCTTTAGCACTGAGGGCCATGTTTTTGAATGGCCATCAGATCTAGGATACCCTACCACACCCAACTTCTTAGGTAAGCTCTACTAGATCCCAGTTAGGCAGATGGAATCTCTATTATCCCAGCCGAGTCCTTGACCCATAAAAAAACATTCAAGCCACTTTTTTGATTTTGAGTAGACGATTTTCAAAATCTGTAAATGGATAGCAATGTATATTGGAATTGACAGAATCCACCCGATTGATGAGGAGAACAACGGGCCCTGCAAGAGAAGGCCCATTTTCCTTTCCAATAGAGAAGTTTGAAGAAATGGGAATTCAAATCCCGTTCCAAAGTGAGACTTACCCTTACCATGAAAGAGTGGAATTCAAGGTAAGTATGGGGGAATTTTCCCAAAGAGAAGCCGAGAATCTCTTTAATATTCTAATTCTAACTTGAAGCCGGGGCGCCACATCTGAAGAAGAAATAAAGATTTATGAAAGTTTACACTGACCTGCGACGATAGAATAAGAATCCAAAATGAGGAGGGCACTTGCTTCTGGGATACGGCCCTTGACTAAAAGAGAAAAGAAAGGTGTCGTCCGTGGGAAATTGCTGATGGGAAAGATGAGGAGGTTAGACTCACGCAAACCCCTGTCGATGTGGAACCCTTTCTAGAACCTTCATGATAGCGGACTTCATGCTCGATGAGAGCTTCCGGCCACAAGGGAAAGAGGAGGATGAGAGTTGGTCTCCCTACGAATGCCTCTACTAACTCCTGAAAAATCCTTCCGCTAGCCATTCACAAGAACAAGAAAAATGAGGGGAATCATGAATTAAAAATCCATTTACATAAGTAGACGCAAAACCCATTGCTTGCAGATAAAGTTGAGGAGGAACCTCCAATTGACACTGATCGTCGCCTTGCTGAGTCCAGGTTTTAACAACATTTTCCGCTCTGGAAGAGTTTTGGAAGTGAAGTGTAATTAGTTCATGGGAGATATGATACCCTCGGTAATAGACCTGCCGAATTAACCCCTCTATCCCGAGCAAGCCAATTTATGCACAAGTGGCAAAGCCTTGACAGATAGCTTTATGAGAGGATTTTATATGTGGTTATTACACCAAGATATTGCCTAAAATCATCCAACTTCTCTATCGGGGATTTTTTAGGGAACCAGCATAGAAAAGTATGTTTAATATTACCAATAACCTTTCCGCCCGAAATCCTGGATTCCTCACCGCGTGCCAACTTAGGGCGACACATATCCCAAGTCCTGAAGAGGAGTCAGGGCAACCATCTGGGCCTGGGGCTTTATCCCCATTTCATAGAAAAAAATGTTTCCGACCTCCGTCCTCCAAAGAGAAGGGCGAGAGGAACATTTCATTATACCCACCGTAATGAGAAGAATGAATAAGAGAGAGGAATTGGATCTGCACTCCAAAGGGGATGCCGTATCATTCAAGAGCTTACAAAAAAATCCACTGCTTCAATTTGGTCTTAGCGTGAAGAGGTGACAGTGGCATCTTCGAGCTTAAGAGTAAGATTGTCAATTAAATTTCTTCTAGCTTTGATCAAAGCAAAAAAAATTTGGTATTCTTATCCCCATCCACCAACCAGGTTCTTCTAATTTTTTGACACCAAAAAGTTTTCCTCTTTCAGAGGAGAGCCCCCAGATCCTTAAGTAGAGATTTTTCTTCTCAGGAAATCCTCCTGTGACCTCCATGCTCCATTAGTCTTATTAGTAGCAAAGTCTTCTCTACTCGACTTTTCTTGAAAAATGTTTTTAACTCGAGTGAATTCCGAGCATTGTAGATTATCTTTTTAACAGTGACAAACCTTTTAGAGAGTTTGAAACATCCTGGTCCCTTTGAAACAGTAAAGGTCCCCCAGACCTTGACCCCACGACTTCAATGTGGGGGTCCTGAACCAACATGTTCCAAATTTGAAAGGTGGAACGGCGTGGAGGAGGTCAAATGAAGAACCAATGTAGATTAGGAAATGGTCCAGATCCAGAGAGGGGAGAACCAAGCTTTTAAGAAGGAAGGTATTCTACAGCCAATGCTCGAAAACCAAGATGAATCAAATGCACTGCAAGTGGAGCTGAACTTGGTTCTCCTATTGTTCCAAGGAAACCCCACAGCCCTTACAGGGCTCTAAGCAATCATGAGCAGAGGAAATGGAAAGAATAAAAAATCCACCCATGAGCGAGGTTGCCAAAGAAGACCTCCACCTCTTATCACAGGATTAGAAAGGTAGTAGTTGAAATCACCACGCGATGATTTTAGCACAGCATCGGAAGACAAAAGCTTCTGAGACACGCTAGAGAGCTCTTATTCCTAATAGAGAAGAGGGACCATAAATATTACAAAGGAAAAGGAAATCCTCGAGTGTTAATCGCCAAACTTTACACTAAAATGAAATTAGGGTCGCTTACAAGTGGTTCAATCATGCAACTGCTAGACTTCCACAGAATTCCCAAACCCCCCGATCCCCAGCGGAGTTGAGAGTACCTGCTCAAGCCTCTCCATTTTTTAACCATTGTCTCTGCAACCATCTTCTGACATTTTTAGTTTCCTGAATCAAACAAATATCCATAGCCTCATCTGAGGCGTACGCCTTAACAACGGTCTTGCTTGTTAGGGCATTGAGGGCCCCTAACATTCCAAGAAAAGAGGATCATTATTACTCAGAGAAGACTCGCCTCTCCTAATCGACATGAAAAAATAACTGAGTTGAAGTTTACTCCCTGCGTACTTGCGTTGAGAGAAAGCTTGCTTTATTAGGACAACCAAGAATGCTTTTTTGGTCCAAATCCCGTTTGACAAGGGTGGAGTGGGAAGAAGCGGACCCAGTGACTGATTACTTGGGGCATGAACCTCTGTTGATTCTTCATGGTCTTCATAGTGTCCACCTCTTAACTGGAGCAGATCCTCTTTTTCCAAATCCATTTTCTCAAGGGAGGGAGGAGCTACCTCCCATACTAGGATTTCCCTCTTGGAACAGGGGATAAATCCTATAAGTAGTCTTTGACAACAAGCGTCCATCCGTTTTCTTTAACGAGTAGAAGTGTCAGATCCAAAGCAAGGGTTCGGGAACTGAAGGGGGATAGGGTTGGATGAGGGGCGAAGAACATAGGAAAGAGCACGAGGGGGGAAATGGGGAGGTAGGTGGCAAGGTTTAGACTTTCCTCCATTGATACAAAATCAAAGCACTATAATTGATGTCACTTTTTACAAGATTATGATTATGACCAGGCTTCGTGCCTTTTGAAACGGAGATTAGATAAACCTAAACCTTCGTAGCAACTTTCTGCTAGTTTCCACAAACCTGAGGAGTTTTGATATGAATGACTTCCTTTAGCTTAAGAAAACGGGATTAACGGAAATGCGATTCTAGCCAATGAGGAGAGAGTACCATTCAAGTACGAATCGATGCGAATATTTTTTGTTACCCTGTTGTTTTATAGCCTACCTTGCTATTATCTTGCCATTTATCTACCAAAACCCAACCTTTGGTGTACCAGAACAACCATAACTTCTTGTCACCTGACCCAAATGTTTTTCTAGACATAGCCTATGCCTTGGATCCCTGTCACTTGCACGTCACGCCTGTTTGGATAAACCTGTCGGACCTTGGACATGTAGAGTTTTTTTACAAGCTCTTCAAACGTGCTACCCCGTGTTTATTCTCATGTGTGTGTGTCATTTGATTACCATTACCCCTAACCCCAATTTACCCTATCCCATTACCTATTGCCACCCCTATTACCGCCGATTTGACCATTACTCCATACACCCCAAATTTGACCCCTAGCCCTTTACTTATTACCCCGCGTCAACGGCTTACCCTTTCCCATAGTACTCATAACCCTTTCCCACCGATCTTCACTTCCACACCAACGACACAGTTATCAAGCACTCACAGTTCCTTATAACCCCTCCTCAGTTCATGTTTGATGGGGATCACCTTCACCCAAACCTAGGGAAACCCCGCGCTCACACACATATGGTGCATCATTCCTATTTTTTCAACGTCGCTTAACCAATACACCTAGGTGACAAAGGAAAAAAGGTCGACACCAAAATAGGTCGTACCAACCCTTATATCCTCGTTAATTAAATATATCATACCTTACATACTCATATCCCATGGTGCACATATTAATTTAGATTAATTATCTTTATTTATTAATTAATTCCCTCACTTGACCACCTCACTAGACACCTCATCATGAGAACTTCTATCATGTTCATTCTAACTAGGACTCAATCCCTACTTATACCATAACTAACTGAGACTTAGTTTAACCTACAATTGATGTTCTATTCTTTAGCTAACAACATGCCATCTTTACTTACTCAAAAAATCCATTTTAGACAAAAACCAACGGGAAGAACTAGAAATGATAGTCAAATCTATTGTTTTGCAACCTAGGATTTTTCACCGTAACCGATGCCAGTTAACCCTAAACCGAGCAAGTTAACCTAAACCATCATTGGTTACCATATTTACTTTGGTAGCCTTGTTCTATAGGTTAGATAATTATTCTAGTTTTGAGAGAGAGAATATATGCATGCAAGAATGAACAGACCCTCTCGCACATCCAGCCACAGATAACCTTGCCGGGCACTAGGACTGATCGGAAGACATATCATTCATGTTAGCATTCTGGAAGCACTCTATGGCATTGACCCACCCCATTTGTACAATCAACCATCACCTCCTCTATCCCGGCTACAATCCAAGTAAGTACATTTGGATCTGGTCATCATTCCATACTTATTTAAGATCATCATTTCTTTTACTTTCACCTTAAATCATATTCTCCTGTATCTTGTCATGCTCACGCCACTTCCTTCCAATCCCCATCTAACCATCCATAACCCTTTATCTCCCCACACCCAACCGCCATAGATCTCTAGATTCTCAGTTTCTTTGGAAACCTAACAGTCTTCTGTCACATTAAAGTATACTTTTGAAACCATGATGGTCACTATCAAGGCACACCTAGAGAAGTGGTATAAGTGAATACGTGATGTATTCGGGGCTGAGTGGAGGATCCCAGATAAGTTACCCCTACTCATAAGTGGAGAGGTAGAATTTTCAGTGTACCAACACTTCTACATTGGTAGATATAGCTTAACAGGTGAGAACATGAGTCCCTGGTGCAAACTAACCTTCTCCTTCATTGCGTTATACTTCCAAGCCAGAGTTAATTAGTTCAAGGATACCAAGAGACTAAGGTTTGACCTTAGTGAGGTAGATGCAAACCACTCCTATTTTCACTGGAATATGGTCTACCTAAATAAGCGCACGTACATGGAGAGATATGTCTCCCACGAGATCCAAATGATGAAGCCTTTGACACTATCAATTGCAGAAAGGACTGCAACAAGGGTGTACCTATGCATAAGGCCAAACTTTGAAAAAAGTGCTTACTTAGAGAATGATATCTCCATTCCTGAAGACCCCATAGGAAGGAAGAATTTTATACCTAGAAAGAGGGAGAGAGAAGAGGTACAGAAGGCACCAAGTGTTCAAACTACTCAGGCGGTAAGCACATGTGGAGACAAGTGCTAAGCCTAGTACTTATGTGCAGAGGAAGAAGTCCCCAGTGAAAGAAAAGACTCCAGAAGAAGAGGCACTGGAGCATGAAGAGCCCCTCACTTAGGAGGAATCACCAAGGAAGACATCACATATTGAAGAAAAAGAAAGAGAAGAATCCCCTGTACTAGAATCCCTAGTAAGGAAGAAGCAGAAGGTGACGGATGAGCCAATTCAGAGGAAACAGAAGACCTAGATGCCTACATCAATGATAGAGATGATGATGAAGATGAACCAGGAGGAAAATACCATCCCATCTATGAGATACACGATTCTGAAGAAGAAGGAGATGAGAAAAAGGAGGATGAAGAAGAGGCTGAGACCCAAGGCAAGGGGGTAGGCAGGGAAGAAGTTACAAAAGAACAAAGGACCCCAAGCCTTATAAAGGAATAGGTAGATGAGGCCATGGAGAAAGAAGTGGAAAAAATCATCAAGGACTTGGTGGAGCAAGAAGTGGAATGCAACACAGATGTGGTGATGAAGGAAGCTGAGGAGGAGAGCATAGAAAAATAATACAGAAGCATGAGAGGAGATCCCAGTTTGGATGTAAGCTTTCCGAAGGCTGCATGCATAGGGAGGAAGAGCACAAAAGCATCACAAATTTCAAGGAATGGGCTACATTGATGATCTAAACAAGGTTGTTATGCATGCACTTCTAGAGAACCATTCCAACGGAACAAATTTTAGCTATGACTTCATTTGATGAGGAAGGTGCATACCCTCGGATGAGGAAAATGTTGTCATGGGCATTTGAGTCCCACATTGATGAGCCAAAATTTGAAGTAAGCCAAGGGGAATTGATGCAAGTTCAAAAGACAAAAGGGATAAACCCCTTGGTGAATTCTTAGAGGTTGTCAGATGAGCAGATCTGTAATGCGCTCAACAAAGTCTCAGTTAAGGTTGAAGCCAGGCTCTTCAGGAGAAATGACAGGGTAAAGTTCCTAGAGGAAGAGCTGGAGAAAAAGGAAGAAGAGCTCATTGAAAAGACCAAGGACTTGAATCAGGAAGAGCTAATCAGTGCTCAGTTAAGGCATGAGTTGAAAGATGAAAAGGCAAGAGTGCGTGAGGCATACAAGAAAATAGAGATGATCATAGATGTCATTGTCCTAAAACATCCAGACTTAACACCACCCACACAAAAGTATGGGTCATCCTTGCAATTCCTGGAGGACTTGACCCACATACTCACTATGGAGAGGTGACCACTTGCCCTAGAATCAACAAAGGAGGTGTTGGCACACCAAGAGAAAGAAAATAAGATGAAGGTGGTGGAGATTGTTGCCTAGTACAACAAGATCCTCACTGATGTAAAGGCCGCCACACAAACTGCTGAGGTTGCCTATGATAACTATGCAGATAGAGATAGAGTGGAAAGTATCCTAGTTTCCACCCATGAAGTGGAACTCAAGGAGTTCTAGGAAAAGAACAAGGGGAATAGGGTGGAGTGAGACAAGATCCTAGCTGAGGTAGAAAATAAATCAGAGGCCATTGAGACCTTGCGGGGCTCAATCAAGAACCAGCTAAAGGAATTGTACCCTCAAATCACTTGAAGGATGGATGCACTCAAGGATTTGGGAAAATAGCTGGAGGAGATTGTGGAGATAATGAGTGCTAAGGGAGAGGAGCTTAGTTTTGAAGAAGTGAGTGCCCTGGTGGGTGACCTCTGTCAGCAAGCGCAAAATGAGGTCGACACTTGGGGGAAATTAGAAGCTGATTTAAGGAAGGATTTCCCTCTCCTCCTCTAGAAGTAAATAAAGTTCCCCATTCTTTCATTCTTTTCCCCAATTCTCATTCCTTCATTCTTCCATTCCAACCATCTGTAAGGATCCACCATTCTTTAATTCTTTATTGAAGAGTGTTTCTGAGGACGGAGAACAGGTGTAGTGTGGGGTGATGTTGGGCCCCAAAATATAAGCTAAGTACAAGAAGGTCGCATGTGGGCATGAGGGACCTAGTTGAAGAAGGGCGCGTGGGTTAAAAGTGCGTAGGGAAAGGGTTCATGTAGGGTTTTGTGGAACACACAACATGCGTGTGCAAGGAAAAAAGGGTTTTTTACTTAGCCACATTCGGCATCCTAGGAAGCACACATGAGAAAAGCATGACCCTTATGGATAAGGTGCCAGCCTAACGACTATGGAACAAAAAGGGAATATTCTAGCATGCGATGGAAATTTCCAGAAGACATCATTACAAGGAATGGAGAGCTTATATCTGGAAAGGCATGCTTCCATGGAGGACCACTTTGACACTTGGTAACTGATCTGTAACTTCTGGAAGGCATGGCAGTGGGTGCTAAGGCTATATATACAAGTGACCGGTAGAAGAAATATATATAGTAGATATAGTTTAAGAGAGGTGAAGCCCTATAGAAAATAGAATGGAGGATGTTATGGGTTAGGATTTAGGGGAGCTCTGTGAGAGTTTAGCACATAAGGGGATGGGTTCTCATTCTTCTTTGTAATATGATGAGCATAATATAGCTCTGATGCATGATTTGGCTCTGCATAATTATATGAGGATCTGTTATGACCTCAAGGGATGTAATGTGGGTTATTAACTTTGATAGTATGAATATAATGCTCTGTTATAAATCATCTTTTTTCAATACTTATGCATTTCCTTTCTGTATGAATCATCTGCATGTGTTGTTTGTTATTTCTCTTACCTACATACAATGAGATGATAACTATTCCTAAGTTCATAAGAATGTGGTTTAGCTATTTTCTGTCCTGCATTTGATTATCTATTCTAAGATGATGCATTCTCAAAAAACTCACATAAAGGAGAGACTCGGTGCCCACGAATGCCTCAGGTGAGTTCCCAGCGCCTGTTGGGTGATAGGCCAGTGCACATGGGATTTTTCTATGTTCTGTGAAGGGTACAAAAATTTTTGGTTTATACCATTTATCTTGGTATTATTTAATTTTCACAAGTATTTCTTTGTAGTCCTCCATATCTATTTTGGTGATATTGGCTATCCATTCATCTATAAGATTTAGCCTTTATCACTGAGTTTCTTCCATTATAGTGATCACTTGGGGATTCACCTACTCTTTTGTCAATACTGGCTAAACTAAAGACCTTGCAACCTTCACAATTATTTCACATAACTTGGATGTTTGTTCTTTTAACTTGGTATTCTTAGGTTTTTCCTCATCAAGCTTAAGAAAAATACTATTAATCAATGTTTTTGTATCTTGCTTAAGGGCTTCAATAGTTACCTCACCTAGAGGAACTCTTGTCACCATAAAATCTTCCTTAGTCAATTCATCTTTTCCCTTACCTACTACTGGGGTAGACATCTTCAAATTTTTTTTTGTCTCGATGGTTCAATTATAATGTTTGAAGTCACCTTTTTCTATCTTAGACTTCCTTCCCTTCTTATCGATACTCTTCAATAATTGTAAATCCATTTCCTCTAAATTGACCACTTCCTTATCACTAAGAAGTTTTTGTGATGTTAACCATGTAGCAAATCTTATCCTAAAGAGGCTGGGGTGTTGGAGTGGACTACCATATCTTGACTAGTAACCTCCTTGGAAGGATGCATGACCATTTCTTATTGTACCTTTGAGTGCTTCAGCACTAATATCTTGTAACAACACATTTTCAAACTCTAACCATCTTCCGAATCACCAATTGATTTTCAATCTCCTTCTCCTCCTTAAGTTCTTGTTATCAACATTACATTCAACTTCCTTTTATTTCTCAACTCCCTCCTGTAATAGAGGATCTTGAACTAAAGATTCTTGAAACTGTCTCCAAATGAGTACATTCTCCACTTTCCTTTTCAATACCTTTCCTTGTTCTATCTCCATAATTTCTGTTAAGAATTTACCTTTCTCTAATGGTTGAGATACCTCCTGAAGTGAGGACCCTTCCATGTTAGCATCATGTATTTCCTCCTTTATGAGTAGTTGAATGATCTTCTAAAGTTTATAGAGGGGAATATTTATTCAATGGAGAGAAAGGAGGAGGATGAGGAGATGGAACTTCAGTTCCATAATCTGAAGGGAAGATGAATGTAGTAGGGCTCAAAGGTGGCAGCACAATTTCTAACTTGTGTAGAATGAATTTGTATAGTAGGAGCAATAAAATAGATGAAGACACCATTGAGTGAGAAGCCTTACTTGGAGTAACTTTTGAAATTGATGTTTACTTCAAAGGTGAGCATTGTTCTGTTCTGGGTATTCTTACTTGGTTGTAACTTTATAGTCCCCCTTGCTACTCTCCCCCAGTCCTTATTTTCTCTTAGTTCTCTTTTGAATGATTTCAATCATCACAAATTATTCTAGGAAATAACCTTTACTAAGAAACCAATTGTAATTATAGAGAAAAACCTTGGATGTGCTTTCCATAATTGTGTTTGATTTTTTCCTCATGACCAGAAATGGAGCATCATCCCCACCCTCCTCATAGTATGCATCTAAAATTACATTTCCATCATCTGAGAGCTTCTTAGGAATCTTTGTCCAACCTGGAGCTTATAATCTGATGCACTGTCATTTGCTGTAATTTCTTCTTCTGATTTCAAATTCATCCTGAACAATCTATCCAATAATCCTCTAGTGTTTAGGAGATGTGTGTGATCCAATGAGACAGTATTCTGTGGAATATTTCTTTAATAAAAATTTATTCTAGCTTTATAATCTTCTTGAGTATAATTGTGGAACATTTCTTTGGAAATATTTCAAGCTTTGTGGATGTTGGCACAATGATAACTCCCAATGAATACTAGAAAATGAACCACTTCTCTATGAAGTCATGATTGCAAATCATGAAGCACTACCAATTTTCTACATAGTTCAAGTAAAATCCACTTATAATTAGGATACCTTGGGAACTTTAGTGGTTTTCTTGAGAAACCACAAACCCTCAAAATAGTGAAATGAGAGAACTAAATAAAAACACATCCATATTGAACAAATCCATTCCATGCAACATCATACACCCTCTTCTGCCTTCAACTTATTATCAATCTTGTAGATAAATTCATATACAAAAAAATCATTGACCTATCTGAACTCCTTAAAATAATCAGGAAAGGCCAATTGTGGATAATATTCATGAATTGGATTCTTAGCCGAGGTACCTTGGCTTCATAACCTAGAAAATACACCATTTACTATATAAGAAGTAATCTTAAAATCAAGCGTTTGAGTGAATCCCCATAATCAGCTATCAATATTATTATTAATATTTCCCACCTAATTAATCAAAGTGTTGGATCTCAAACTTGAACCTATCTCATATAAGGTTGAACTAAGCTGCTGAGGAAACAATGGGACTGTCTCCAAGTTGTGGGGACCTTACGTGCTTGAGACAAACCTCCAGAGAAGGCCGGTTCCTCTACCTATTTCTACTACTACTGTTAATCCTAGTGGTGAAATGAAATCCTAAGCTAAACACGTAAAGGTACCAGAGATAAAAGGATATATAGAAAGGGAAAACTAATTTAAGGTAGGAGATAACACCGGAAGGAAAAGGGTATGAACATGATCAACTTTGAGTGAAAATGAAGGAAAATTCATAGAGAAAGGATGGACACATGTAACATAGAATAGAACAAAATTGCACAATATTTTTCAATGGACACAATTAGAAAAGGAAATGCAAGGGACAAGATGAGGCACAATAAGTTCAAAACATAAGGGAAGGAAAGAAATAATAATAAAACAAGCTAAGGATGAAAGTATCCATAAAACAATGCTTCTATTACTTCCAATAATACACAGTCTATTACAATGGCACATGAGGCCAATATCCACATCTAATATCTAGATATGAAGGTTTATCACTCAAAATTCAAGGAAATTCTTATACAAACTAAAATAATCCAACCCTTTATGATGAGCAATGCCCTTACATTTATAGAATAATGATGGAGAGAAGAGGAGGATAAAAGAGGAAAAAATGGATTTGAATATTCAATCACCAATAACCAAAAATGAATGCCTACAAATCTACATGTAAATATATCAAATGTGCTTCCCCATGACTATTTGGCATGTAGGATAAGGAAGGAGGTGATATTTTTTATCAAATTCGGAGGTTGGAATGATCATATCCTGCATTAATGGATGGAGATATTTTTTCATACTTCTCACCTACCTAATCCTATAAAAATTTGAACTTGTGTGATCTGGAGTGTATTCCACTTCAATGAATTTCAAACAAGCCTAAGCATGTAGGTGTTAGATCCAAGTAACAAAATTTATGGCAATCTGAAGGCTACAAAAATGTAAACACATAATGACAGGTGGTGCATGTATATTAGTTGAAGAGATAGGCTGAAATATTTGTCTATTTTTTCATTTTCTTCTATGTGTAATGCCATGGTTAGTTGCAAGAATTTAGAGTCCTATTGGCACACCTTGATAGGTTTCATGTGATATACTCATTTTGACATGTTGTTTACGTGGCACAATAACTGGCATAAAAGAAGGTGTGTGAAAGGGAGATGTACAAAGGAAGAAAACAAAGTGAAGGCATGAAAAATTAATGCATATGGGAGGAAAAAGAACATATTTATAAGGGATAAGTATGTAGATGAGGCATGAACATCTAAAAGGTGATGTGTGATAGAGAAAAAAGAAGTGAAAAATATTTCTAGGGGCTTAAATAACTTGGGAAGCAAGTCAAGAAGTGCGCGACAGTTGCATGAGCTACTAGGAGGAATTTGAATGCACTGTGAATGTGAGCAAGAGGAATGGAAGAAGATAGAGAAATAGGAACAAGAAGCATGAAGAAAAATAAGACCATAGGAGGTCACACAGGGAACAACAACCAAGAAATGATTTTCAGGCATAATTTTTAACCTTAGGTTTTCTTGATTTCTCTAGGGGGTAACAACCTAACTCAACCTCATTATGGCAGGGTTTCTGGGATACCCATGGATGTGGATGGATTTTGTGTGATATTGCACTCTGCGAAGAAAGTGAAAAAAGATTATTCCCTAAATAAAATCCTACAAATCAAAGTATTTAAATAAGATGATGTTAGTAAATTATGTGGACAGGTTGTCTGGACAATAGGCCAGTCCCAAGGAGCCCAAAGGACTTCCCTTCAATGGATATCAACCTTCTCAGAGACAGTTAAGATATTTTATTGATAGTAATTTTTTTACACAACTTGATGATCTGAAATTATGACTATCTCGTGTCACTTATTTACGTGTACATATACATAATAAGATAATGGTGGTACCTAGAGCCAAAGATCAAATTATTGATTCGTATTGAAGTATCTCAGAATAAATTAGACCCTATAAAGTCAACTAAGCCTTCATCCTCAGTGAAATTAGACTAGGGTATAAAAATGAAAGTATTCAGCAAAGAAACTCAGACACTTCCTCCTAATTTTCATAGAGATGGGAAAGTGTGGTATCAATATTAGAGATGTTAATGTTACTATTGACTGTCAAACTTCAGATGTAGTGTGGTAGTCTTCTGATAGGTCTAAACCAAACCTCATAGTTGTGTATCATACTAATGTAAGGTCATTTATGGAGCCTTCGAGCCTCGTAATACACGTCCCAAAATTCCTTCAATTAGCTTCACAGATACATTTGGTTAATGTCTAAAATAGATTCTAGATGGTCAAAGGGCACATACTTGAAATTACATAAAGTCTCAAAATTGTGAAGCAAATCTTGTACTACTCCCAGTACAAGAGGACTGACAGATAACAGGAAAAGACACCAATGTCAGCAACACAATATTTATTACAACTCTTAAAACCATCTAAAATAACCATGTTGGGAAAGAATGTTAGAAAAAAAAAAAGAAAAAAAGAAAGAAATATTAGGTAGAATTGTGACAAATAGGTGACAAGAGTAAACTATTACACAAGAATCAGCCGGTGATTGGGTCAATCATTGGCAATTTCTCTGGATTTTAACAGTATAAAAAAATAGAGATAAAAAATTAATTAATCTATGATATAATGCTAATTTCAGAGCACATATGACATGATGAACAGGAGATGAACAATTTTACCTATTATTAGTGACTAAGATGGAAAAAATTGGAATGATTACCTTGTGAAACTGGTTGATTGGGTTGACAGAATGAGTGAGGATTATTCAATGATGAGAATGGACTATATGATGATCAATTTGATAATTTTAGAGCATCGTGATGGTGATGGATCTTGGTTGAATAATGAATGACTTCTAGAATTCACTTGAGAAAGATCAACAGTTTTCCTAGTAAAACACCTAAAATTCCCCCCCTAAATGAAGGTAAAAAGCACACTAATATAGATCGCTAGCGATCGGGGGAATTGCTACCGGATTTTGCGAGAAATATTATTTAGCTATCCAAAATGACTAATTTTCCTTCTATTTGAAACTAGATCTTGGAAGGATTTCTGAAGTGGTTAGGGTAATAGATGGGGAGGGACTTCTGATCTAAACTAAATTGGTTAGGATGAGGGTGAGATATGTTTATTAGAAAGTTGTATCTTAGTTATGGTTAGTTATATGGGGAGAGGTGGTTAGGGATAAGTTAGGGGTAGTCTAGTTATATTTATGGAAAGTTAGTAAGTTAGTTGTAGCTAGTGATGTGTCTGAGTTAGCATGGTGAGGTGTGAGGGTGATGTGCAAGGTTGTTTATTTAATTTATTTAGTTAATTAATTAATTTATACTTTCGGAATGTGGGGAGGGTGAGTATATTAGATTAATTAAAAGGGTCCAATGGATGATTTTAATGTCACAGAATGTCGCAAATGGGTCATATATGATTATAAATTAACCTAGGACAGGGAGTGTAGAATTTTGGTGTCTACATTTACCCCAATTTGTATGGAAATTTTAAGAAAATCATTAGACAAAAACTACGAGAAATGTTTGAGTCATCATGGGTGAATTCTATTGTAGCGCAATGTAGTGAACAACTAATGTGTTTGGTTTTAAAAGGTTTACCACAATCAGAGGGGATTCAAAGTAGGGTACTGGTGAACTCAATTGATAGAGTGGCCAAAGGGCTCGATCCCTGTGGGTGTATGACTCTTACCAAGTAAATTTGTTTAGTGAGGAAACCTAAGTGATGGGGGCCAAAGGCCTCATCTCCAATGGATAGAATGGTAAATCCCATTGTTTTTACTATGTTGGTTTTCTTAAAATTTTTGAAGGATAAACTTTTGAAGACATGGCACATTGGTATAATAGGGTGAAAATTGATATGGTTTAGGAAATGTAGTCAAAAAGTCCCAAAACTGGTAAATCGTTAGCAATGAGGTTAATCGTCAGTGATTAATGCAATCGTCAGTGATTGAATCACGTGAAAAAGGGGTTTAAATAACCTAAATTCATTTTGTTTTATCACATTTGTGACTATGTAGTGAAAGAGATAGTGTCAGAGAGTGTGAGAAACATGTTTTTGTGATGATGGAGTGTGGAGATGGCATCGTTGAGTCAGAAGTGGAAGCTGGTGTTAGTCGAAGTAAAAATTTAACCCATTTGGTTTTCATTTTTGTGATTTTTTAATGTGATTGTGGTAATTTAAGGCTGTATATATAGGGCATGAAAGCCCTAGTTTTGTTTAACAAGGAATCATCTAATGATTCATCCAATTGCTAGCGATTGAGGTGAATTGTCGGTGATTCACCTGTTTGAAATTATTTTTGGAATTTCTAAATGGAAGTTGAGGATTTTGATCAATGTTTTTGATTTAAGATTTGCTTTTGAAGGCTGACATACGTTAAACGTTGATTTTTATGTTTGTAACATGATTTTTTTATTTCAATTTTTTCATTAGTGTTCAACTTCAATCGTGAAGGTATTAACGTTTATTTTGTGTGTTTGTATTTTGCATAGGTGGATGCAAAGTTGACCATTTGAGATTGTATTCCTTTGATGCTAGATGAGGTCCAGAGAGGATTTATCTGATGATGAACGGGATTATTTAGAGGTAGTGGGATTTGGTTGTATGAGGTTTTATAGGCTGGATTCACATAGATGCTGCAATTGTGGTATTCTATCATTTTTTAGAGCAGGTGGAAACCTTCCACCAACACTTTTTGGATTTCTAAAGGGGAGATCACTATTACACTTGGAGGATGTTCATCAGGATGACGAGACTACTGGTTAGGGGAGCAGGACTATCTATTGTATTTCAAAGGAGGAGAGGGGTGACACTATGCAGTGGTTGTATGGGGGAGATTCCAGGTGATCATTATATACTCATCAGGATATTTCAATTACCCAGGAAGTATATGATGTTGGGAGAGGATGGTTATCAAAAGCATTACCAAGATGATGTTGGGCATTTCATGTTTTGCATTTCCAGTTTTAGGAGGTGGTAGGTTCCCTTAGATGATGACAGGTGTAGTTGCAGAGATGATGGAGCACCCTATAATTTTTTAGTTGGCTCCTACTTTACTGGCTTAGATTTTTAGAGAGTTGTGGGCTTGGGATACCCACAACACAAGCGTTATGAGATTGATGTCATATTTTTAGTATAGTTTTGGGCACACGAGCATATTATTATTAGGACTTTAGGTGGGTGATTTCTGTTGGGAATATTATTATAGTGTAAACATTATATTATGAGTTGTTGTGGAACAACAAATAATTACCTGGAATTATATGTGAAGTTGTTGTAAACAACTTCACGTATTTAGCTTATTGTTTGCAACCACTTCTAAATTATAGGAGGTTGTTTTTGCTATGTATATGGCTATATAATAGCCATGAATCGTGCTGTGTGAAGTGACAGATAAGTAATATAATAATTTTGTGCATTGTTTCCTGTGTAAAATCTGATTAAGAGTTTTCATTTGGTATCAGAGCTGATTATGGATTCCTGAGCATTATGTGGGGTGGATCCAAGTTATTCATGGTCGCCCTTGTTATGGTAGTGATTTTATTGCATTATTATTTTACCTATAGGACGTGCTCTTTATTGGATTCGTTGCATTTCAAACTGACCTACATCATCTGTTCCATTTTTTCAAAGATTATTGTTTAGACAATGTAATCAGGAAAAATAAAAGGCATTTGAAAGGTGTTATTGAAACTACATAATAGTATTTCCAAACGTATTACTTATTGCAGCTGTAAAAAAAAAAAAAGTGGGGGGGGGGGGGGGGAAGAAAGCATGCTTTTTTTAGCCGGTTTAGGCGTCAAACTCAGTCAAGAACATCTTTCATATCATGCAATGAAATAAAACAAAATGAGTACCATTGCAAAGCTCTGGAAATAAGCTTTCCCACGCATTAAATGGTTTGCAAATCGGAGCTCTGGTTCTCAAGTTATGAACAAATCAATGTTGGTCACTTCAAAAAGTAGCCGTGAGTTTCTTGCCTTACCACAGCCATTTCTGATTGGCTAATTATTTTATAGTTTTGCAAAACTATAGTTTGAAAATATTTATTTTTTCTATAGTTTTTGCTTAAATAATTGCAAACTGAGGGAAAATAATACATTTTTGGCCAAATTAATATTTGTTTGGCTGCGAGTTCTTGAGGTTATAAATTATTTTTGGAATTTACATTTCCTCTCGGTTCCAACGAGTGGTCACATGATAAATTTGCTCTCCATCTTGAGTAATTTTTTAATCGTTGAGCCAATTTTAATTAAATTGGGTCTTTTTACGGGAAATTGAAACCTTAATAACTTTTGCACGGTAACTCAAAATAGAGTCCCAATTTTTACAAAAGTGCTTGTTTTTTCATCTCCGTCACATTGGTTTCAATTTCGTTGAAAAATTCCAAGTTTAAAAAGTACCCTTCTTTTTGTACCTTTTCGAGTTTTATTGAGTAATAAATGTCAAATATTAAAAATTGTAGAGGACGCATTATCGCTAGAATGCGACGTCCAATTTGTGGGGGTTCTTCTCAAGCTCCATGATCAAATCTAGCTAACCTAGCAGTATGAAACTGGAGGTAGGAGGAAATGGAGGATGGAGGCTACTCAGCACCTCTCGTCAGTCGCCAACGACGAGGTCGTATTTTGTGGTGGTGACATATTTATTTCTAGTTGTGTCTTTATTTTATCTGGTGTGCAGAATAAAGAGCAACAGTTTGTGTATGTTTGCTTGGTACATGTGAGTATTCCTAAATGTTCTCTTGAAGTGTTGTGATGTGGCGTAGAAGGTGTCATTCACTGAAATAGTTGTATAGGAGGGCAGCTCGTGTCCAGAGGAGAGGAGCAGTATGCAAGACCTAAAAATATGCGTAGGCATATGATTCTAGTTTTAACTACACTTCACCCCATGTTCACACTAAGGGGGTGTATGTTGGAGAATATTATTATAGTGTAAACATTATATTATGAGTTGTTGTGGAACAACAAATAATTACATGGAATTATATGTGAAGTTGTTGTAAACAACTTCACGTATTTAGCTTATTGTTTGCAACCACTCCTAAATTATAGGAGGTTGTTTTTGCTATGTATATGGCTATATAATAGCCATGAATCGTGCTGTGTAAAGTGACAGAGAAGTAATATAATAATTTTGTGCATTGTTTCCTATGTAAAATATGATTAAGAGTTTTCAATTTTATGTGGAGGCCATATTGGATTTTCATGATTGGCTTGAGTTCCCTAAGGATTTATTGTGTTTATAGAAGGATATATAGATTCAAGGTTATAGGACCGGGGAGGATGCATTGTTACATTTCAGCTGCGTTAGGAGATAGTTTGGTGTTCTTGTTCAGAGTATATGCGTAGATTAATTTTTGTATAGATGAGAGGATGGGGACACCAAGACCCCTCAAGATGTTGTAGTGAGTCTTGTAGTCATTAATGAGAAGCCATGTGCCATGGGTCTAGATGAGGAGGGACATATGGTTTTGATTGATGACACAGGGGTCACCCTAGATTTTTTTTCATGGTGGGCTTGATCGTTGAGGATTTTTGAGAGGGTGAGGGTGGTAGAGTGGGCTACATAGGAATTCAAGAGAGTGCATGCTTAGGGGACAAGAGGAAAACATGAGGCAGAGGAGGAAAGAGGTGAGGGTGATGATACTATTACTGCAGCTGTTGCATTAGTAACAACTGACAAGGTCATAGTGGAGATGGGAGGGATACTGCTCAGAGAGAGTGAGATGATCTAGTAGGAGTTCAAGATAGTCTCATTATAGAGCAAGATGTTCTAATAGTTGATTCTGATGGCTTACATGCATAACTTGTATAGGTATCTTTTGATAGAGATAAATACAAAGAACAGAGGGATACATTGAGGAAGGCCTTGGGGATCAAGAGACCTTCTATTTTTGGTGTGGAGTTATCAGTGATAGATCGACAGGGTAGACAGAGGGGATTATCTAAAGCGCCTCCTCTTGACATGGTTTAAGTGGTGTATTATGATATTGTGTAGGCAAAGAGAGACTATTACGTTGAGATGGTCATCAAGAACTACCCTAATGTAATTTTATATGAAGACTAATCTAGTAGGGGTGAGACCTAGAGTGAATGTAGTGAGCGTGGGGTAGACACCTCAGAGGTTAAAGGGTGGTGATGAAGGAGCTCAAGGCACACCTTCTCCTAGAGGAGAGGGTGGTGGTAGTATGATACTAGGAGGTGTTGATTTTACTACATGATTGTATATGATGGCATAGGCTCACAGAAGCATGTTTTATTTTTATGATGTGATTATTATGAGACTTTGATATATATGTATATGATTATGATGGTTTTTAAGCTTATAATAGTGTTTGTAGGCTCAGAGAATCCCATGATGTTATTTTTAATATGTATACATTTGTATACATGAATTTTTATATGATGATGATTATGATGATGATGATATTGCTTATGGTATTGTGTTTTTTCATGCATTTATGTTGATAAATGGATTTAGAATGTTTTGATTAAACGTATTTTGAAAATTTGATAAGTTAAATAAACGAATATAATTAAATGAAATAAAAATGGAAATACTACTACACTATATATCTGATATGCATGCATAATGGGTTTAAGATAATACTTTGCACTAGTATCCTTTCAAGATGTTAAACAAGACCTTCAATCAAAAATTTATGTAAAAAATTCCCCGCTCTGATAAGAGTAAAAATTTCAAAATTTTGAGTTTAAGTGTTTTTCTCTGAAGTGCCTAAGTCGTGAAATTGAAAAAATCTGTGTTTTGGGTCATTTTGTGTGATTTTCGGGCCTGTCGGAACTTTTTGTCCCAACTGTCCCAAGTACGAAAGTGCACTCTGTTCCCCGATCGGCCGAAATCCCCGAAGCTGTCCCATTTTCGGGCCCGTCGGAAAGTTTTGTCCCAAGTGTCCCAAAACTTTTTGTGCGAGTTGTTCCAATTTCGGCCGAAACACCCGAACCGCGTACTACGCACTTTCATGTCTCAAATGTCCCAAAGTTAAAAAGTGCGAGCTTTCCAATTTTCGGCCGAAATTCCCGTGTCGCGTACTTCAGAGCTCCTTGTCCCAAATCGAAAAATGCAAGCTGTTTCAATTTCACCCGAACCGGCCAAACCGCGTACTCCGGAACTTTTTGTCCCGAATGTCCCAAGTCCAAACGGGCCCACTGTTCCAATTTCGGCCGAATCACCCGAACCGCGTACTCCGCGCATTTTCGTCCCAATCGTTCCAAAAAGCATTTGTGCATCCTCTCCCTGTTTCACCCGAATCGGCCGAGCCGCGTGTTTCGCGCATTCGCGTCTCACATGTCCCAAGCGTACCAAGTGTCATTCACACTTAGTTTTTCCCGCTCACTCCGAGTATGATGCTATTCAAATTGGTGGTTGTGTATTCAATGCGCATTAAATTCATTCCTCTCTCCAAGCGGCTATATAACGAGCATTTCCCCTTTGCATTTTTCGCATTGCTTCCATGCTATCTTTGCTCGAACCCTTGCAATTTGAAAACCTGCGCAAATATCCCCTCCCTTTGCAAATTCCTTCCCGAGTCTAGGTTGCAGCTCCGAGACTATCAATATGAAGATCAAGTTTCAGGGACAGGAGCAAATTTCTCCGCTTGAGTCTGCTGTTAGCAATATTGGGGACAGCGAAGCTCGTCATCTCGACTTCGGTGATTTTTGGGCAAGAATGGCAGATGCAAACCCTACACCAATAGCACAAACGATTCATGATAGCGGTTTGGCTTTTGCCGGTGGTTTCCCAATCTCAGTACAGTGTGCTGATACTGTGCTTTCATGCGGAGCTCACTTCGACCCCGCTTCGAGCGAATTGACAAATGTACATGGGGAACTCATTGCCAAGCTGGACGCTACCGCCATTGGCGCTGCTCTGAGGATTCCGGAGTTGGACAATGCTATAGTCGTCCTCCGGGATCAAGCACAGACCCTATTCGATCAAGACAGTGACAAATATAAGGCACAAGTGGCGAAGTCTTGGTTGAAGAACCCTAAGAAAGGTGCTTCTCGCCTAACCAAAACCCTCTTCCGAGCAGATTTCAATGAGGAATTGTCAGACTTCATAATCCTGCTGGCTCGGGTTATGGGTTTGCCCTCCACCAATGAGTTTCATTTCTGGATGTGCCCGCTCATCAGCATGGTGTGCGAGGGAACACAAAACATCAACTGGGCAGAGATCATCAGTATGAATTTGGCGGAGCAGCTATCCAACGTTCAGCAAACAAAGAAGTTCTATATGACTTCATACCTGATGTATACCCTAGCAGCATCAAGGCAGTGGTTTGGTTTCTCCTATATAGATGCACACAAAGATGATCCAGTGTATGCCTATTGCCCGCAGTTCACCCTGGAGACCAGCAATCGGAATTTCAGAAGGGTCAATGATGCTTTCACCATGTACGTGGTCAGATTGCTCGAAGGTGATACTGCTAGAAGGTTTTCAGATGAAGCCATGAACCTGATATCGCAGTATGGAGCCTATTTCATCCAATTCAGGAAATTTTCCTATATCAGGCTTGCTGGCTATGAAAGCACTCCTCTACGGCTTCCCATGTTCTGCAATGATAAAATGGCCTTGATAGAAATATGCAGGCAACTAGACAAGTTGCACAGAACTTGCAGAGACAAGAAGATTTCTGGCTTGCACTTTCCCATCTCTCTGGGAAACTACACATGCAAAACAGCTCTGGATGCTCAGAACATAGAAAGAGCCCTGGTCCCTATCACTGTTCATTTCTTCAAGCCAAGAACCTGCTTTGACTTGAAGAAGTTTATTGAACAGAACATCAAGATAATCTACCATCATAGGGCAGATACAGAAGACTACTGGGCTGACTGTGCAGATGATTTTGAAGCCAGGAGAAGGCATTGTGGCAGGTTCTCCCTGCAATTGATTCAAGAACTCGGTCTGTACCAAGTTCCTGAAGGTCTCCAGGATGACAATTCTGACCTATACTCGTATGAGTATGAAAATGTGATTAAGCACACCCCTCTGGAGGACCTGGATTGGAACAGGAAAGAGAGGGATGATCTGGCTGAGATTCTTGCTCCAGTCCTAGTCAGGACTAAGGTCTGGTTCAGTAAGAAGATCCGAGAATTCAAGAGGCACTCAGGAGAATCCAGCTCCAAGGATGATTCGACACCAATAAGAGAGGCATCAGTTCCAAGGTCTGAAACACCAATGCAAACCCCTCCTGCCTCATCAACACAAGGACCTACTGAATCTACTCCCTCTTCATCTACCCAGGTATATAAGAAGAAACTCAAAGAGGTAAAGAAGGAGCCTGCAGAGAATGACCCTCCAAGAAAACAGGCAGAGTTGCCTATAGGGCCAGAGAACATCATTGTTCTCAGTGAAAGTGAAGAAAGTGAGATGCCAACTCCTGCAAATGTTCCTGAAGATCCAGCAGATAAGGACAAGGAGGTCCAGAGCACTGAACTTCCAGGTGCTACTGATTCTTCTACCGCCATTGCCTCCAGTGCTCTACTCACATCTCAGCTTGAGTCAACAGCTGCGCAGACCCTGAGTGTCATGAGCTCCCTGTCTCTTGGTCCCCTTGCTTCTCCTGCAGATTCTTCTTCCTCTTTTGCTTGGGTGCAACCTTTGGTTGACAAAAGGAAGAGAAAATCCTCCTCTCAAAGCTTGGGACCAAATTTCGATGCTGTTGCAGCCTTGTTGGGCACCACTCCTTCTCGTGCCAAGAAAGCCAGAACCACTTCCAGAATAGTGTCTGATGCCCAAGGTCAGCAATTCTTGGAGATTGCTAAGCCTACAGTAGACAAATCAGAATCAGACTTGCTGGCATCTGACTTGGAGCTTTCAAGAATCCCTATGGGAGAGTCTACTCCTGAAGGTGAAATTCACAACCTCCAGGAAACAGTCACAAGAGTCATTGGAAGGGTAGAGAAAGGGCAGCAAACTATTGAACAGTTGGAAGAACAAGCCCAGATTCTCACAGGTTTCATCAAGTCTCTTTTATCTAAGGATAAAGTCTTGGACCCTACCCCATTGACTACTCTTCCACCTCCTGTAATTCTAAGCCAAGATGAAGTGCAAAGTATCAAAGATATGCACAAGTATTCTGTCTATGGCAGAGCTATTGAAGCCATGGTGGATGACATGCTTGTTGCTGGATTAAACTTCATCGATGAAGCTTTCAAACTCCACGAAAAGGTGAGTAATGTGCAACTGAAGCTCTCCTCCACTATCAATACCATGGATAAAGAACTAAAAATCTGGAGCAGTTGTATAGTAGACCTTCGCCTTATGGGACAGACAGATGAGAACATCTTACTGGCGAATAAGATTTTCGATGATGCTAAGGACAATCTATCAAAATCCTGGGTCTACAGCGTGGAGTGGAAGATCAGAGTTTTGGAGGAAGCTTTGGGAGAAATGAAGAACAGCTGGCAGAAGGGAGAAGCTTTCAAGACACTGGCTGTTGCTGCTTTCAAGGATATACATTGTCATCTTCAGGATGAAAACTCTGGTGTTTCCCTGTCCTTGCAAGAAATCAAAGCTCAGTTCAGAGCTTTTGTCAAAGATAATCTATTCAAGGAAAGCTCCATCTCTAAGGAAAAGATGAAGGAAATTTGTTCTCTTCAATCTGCCATTGAAGAAGCAAATAAAGATTATCATACTCACGTCGAGTTTGATAAAGAGATGGAGAAGTGTCTGGGATTTTGGACTCAGTCTGCAGCCAACACGTCAGTTCCACGTGGCAGAGACATAGCTGAGGCATTGAAGAAATTCAGGCAGCGGATTCTGAAGACAGTGGGTCCCTCCCAGTAGCTGGCCACCTGTCTCCTTCTCCTTTCTTTTCTCTTCTTCCCATTCTTTTCGTATTCTTTGTAATTAGTTAAGGTATTGCAACTGGCGATCCTTAATTATTCTTTAATTAAAAGAAACGGTTACGAAGAGTAACTGACTTGTAAGCTATATAATGGCCTTTCCACGCCATTTTGCAGAGGAGGAAGAACTTGGATATTTGCTGAAAGTGTAAATAGATCTTAAAGAAATCAATACAAAAGGGCTTTCCATTCTTTGTCTATCTAATTCTTGTTATCTCTGTGTTTTCCTTTAATATTGTGGAGATCATTTTGTTCCTAACTCGTTAGTCTCTCTGATTGCATACTGTTCAGTTTTGCAAATACAGTGATCTTGTACAACCAAGAAGGAACTTTGTGTCCTTGATTAATAAATCTGAAGAAGGTTATTTATGGAACTTTGTGTCTTTAAATTTAATCTCATTCAGCCAACGCAAATGATCTTGTCTTAAATTCTTTGAAGCTTCGCATACACGAAGAATTATTCTGCTATCTATAATTCTGAATGTTGCTATTCTGCTCATCTTCTTATTCCCTTTCCTCAGTCCTTGTGTAATTAATGATCCTTGTGGAAAACACTTTCGTAAATCCAAGTTTGACCATAAAACAATGTTCTATACATTTGTAAATAAGTTCGTTTCTGAATAAGGGAACCTCTCCCATCAAAGAGGAGGGACTTCTTGTCCCCTGACTGTTGCTCTTCTAAAAAGTCCTATTTGACGACCAACAGTTTTTGGCGACTCCGCTGGGGAAAATCGCATTCCAGTACTGCAATTTTTCGATCATCCTTTGATCTGGCGACTCCGCGTTTCACTCGAGGGAGAAGGACCCTTGGTATCGAAGATTCTCAGTTTCAGCTTTTGGAGCAACAGGGTTTTCCTTTCCCTTCAAATAGAAGAACTCGTTCGACGAGCACTCCACCTGTTCAAGATAGAAGTCCTACGGGTGGTATTCCTTCAGAACCTGCTAGTCCCAATCTACGAGCTTTGATCCTAGCTGGTGTTACAGTTCCCCTCCAAGCCGTATTTCCAAGAATGGCGGCACAATTGCCATGGGGTCAACGTGTCGGGCCCCTGGCCCTTACTCAGCCTTTGCATGAGTTACCTAGAGGTAACCGAAAGAACTTCCCCAAATTTAAAGGAGATGGCAAAGTACACCCTGATGAACACATTGCAGCCTTCATAGTTGCATGTGGAGTCTTGGGAGTTGAACATGAAGACGTCTCAGTAAGGCTGTTCGTTGAGACGTTACAGGATAATGCTGCTGACTGGTTCTATCACCTTCCGGCTGGTGCCATCACCGACTGGAATACAATGAGAACTCAGTTCGAAAGCCGTTTCAAGCCGGCAGAAGATGTGCATGCCCTGCTTGCCCAAATTTCTCAGATAAAGAAAGATCCATCAGAACCCATGAGAGAATTTGTGGCTCGATTCAACAGACTGATCAACAAAATTCCTGTAAATACTCGACCGGTTGATCAAATTCAAAAATGTTTCTTTCTAAATGCTCAAACGCCCAAAGTCAGTTATGCTCTAAGAAGGGCTAATCTCGGAACGTTAGTTCTGGATCAAGAACTGGCTGTTAGTGTCGAGGATGACTTGATCATGTCAGGGAAGTTGAGAAGAGATCCTCCCAAATCTAAATCTGCTGCTTCTTCCTCTTCCACCTCTGGACCCAATACTGATCCATTAGTCCAGAAACTTGCAAATGATCTAGTAGCTATAAAGAAACAATTGGCTCAGCATGCCCCGTATGCAGATGTTCCAAGAAGAAATTTTCAGCCCAGAAATCGTTTGCCTGCTCCTCACACAAGACTAGCACTTGAAGGACCTCCTGTTAAAGTTCCTGTGAATGCAACCTGTGAAGTTGAAGAGCCAGATGATGATGTGGACGATGAAGCTCGTGAGGAGTTCCTGGAGGAATTTGATGATGAGGCGGAAGAACTTGAGGGATCTCGGGTTAATTTCTTTACCACCGAAGGCACTGATGATGGAGATGACTATGATGAAGTGGTAGCAGATATGAACAGTGAATCATTTGCTGTCATGACTCGAGAACAGACAAGGCAGAAGGAGAAAGTAACACAGCCCATGAAGAAATCTAAGGAGCAGCCGGCAACTATTCCTGTAATTGCCAAAAGAGGATCTCCTATCCCTACCTCATCTGCACCAAAGGTAAGTCCTGTCAATCCTACTAGCAAAGTTCCTTCTTTTTCTCCTAAAGTTGATAAGCCTAGAATTCCAAATGATGATGGTCCATCCACCTCTGGATCCTTTGATATTGTTGATCACCTAAAAAGGACCAAGGTTCAAATTTCAGAAGCTGAATACTATCAAACCCATCCCAAAGCTTTTGCCAAGATGATCCAATTTGTTAATTCCCATTCCAAGACCACCTCTAAAGGCCTTTTGCCCACTCCTCCTTCTGCACCACAGCCTAGTCTGGTAGCTGCTGTCACCTCGCCTGGTGACAAAATCAAGCCTTTTTATGTAACACTTCTTATAGCTGGCCATAGGCTCAGTAACTGTGTCATAGATTCCGGAGCCTCAGATAACGTGATGCCTGCTAAAGTAGCTCATGCTTTAGGCTTGACCCTCACTCGTACTTATGGATCTTGCTACTCCATGGAAAGTAAGGAAGTGCCTTTGGTTGGAAGGATTAAAGATGCACAAGTGGCTTTTGCTGCTTTACCTGAAAAGAAAGTCTTGGCTACCATCCTAGTAGCAGACATTCCTCCTTCTTATGGAATGTTGCTAAGTAGGAACTTCTGTAAAGATGTGGGTGGAGAGATTCAAATGGATTGGTCACATGCACTCATACCTGTCAATGGACACATGAAGAAGCTGCTGCCTGAGAAACAATCTGAGTATATTGTGCAGAAAACGGATGATCCTAAGGCACAAATACTCTATGAGGACATGGGTCATGGTAATTACATGATTCTGTCCCCTGATGAAATCCAACCCTCCAAAGTATCACCCAAAGATCCCAATGGTGTTTGGATTTTAGAATTTGATGGAAGTTGTTCCTCGGCTGGTTCTGGAGCTGGTGTCCTGCTAGTGTCACCTGAAGGCTGCCTACACCCTTTTTCATTTAAGTTGCAGTTCGAAAACACTAACAATACAGCAGAGTATGAGGCTCTCATTCTTGGACTGCAAGTGGCCAAAGAACGAGGTGTAAAAAATCTTCTGGCTCGTGGTGATGCAGAGCTGATTGTGAAGCAAGTCAGAAGCCTTTTTCAGGTAAAAAATGGGAGGCTGAAGCATTACCGGAATCAGGTTTGGGATTCAATTGAATTCCTTGATGCTTTCTCCATTGAAGCAATACCTAGAGAAAAGAACAGCAGGGCTGATTCACTGGCTGTCTCAGGATCACTACTGATTCCCCATCCTGAATTCTCTCAGGATAAGTTCACTATTGAAATGGTCCACCGGCCTAGTGTACCTGACAATACCAATAACTGGCAAGTTTTCAACGATGACCAGCATTTGCTTTCCTTCCTGGAACTCAAGGGTAATTTCGAACAACTGTATTTTGAGGGAAGTGACAACCTGCCTCGTGAGAGTGTGTCCTCTGACCATCCTGTCACCCAAGGAGAAGAAACAGATCAGGAAGGGTGCATTAAACTCAAAGGAAACAAGATTCCCAAAGGTTTGGTGAGTTTGGAGGAGTTGTTTGATAAACATGACAGATATGTGAAATCTAAAGCTTCTACTGGACCTCAGCAATCAGCTGAGTATGATAAGATTGATATAGGGAGTTCTACTGACCCCAAGCTAGTAAATATTGGAAAATGTTGCACAACCGACGAGAGGAGAAAAGCAATTGATCTTCTAAGGAGGTATAAGGATGTTCTTGCTTATTCTTATGAAGATCTAAAAGCCTTCAAGCCAAAAGATATGCAGCATTCTATTCCCTCTCAAACCAGGAATTAAGCCTTTCAAGCAGAAGCAGAGGCAGTACAATCCAAAAATAGCTGACACCATCTTTCAGGAGATCCAGAAGTTGTTGAAGGCTAAAATTATTTTTCCCATTCACCATTCGACATGGATCGCAAATATAGTGCCTGTTAGGAAGAAAAATGGTGAGATCCGCATCTGTGTTGATTTCAGGAACCTGAATCAGGCTTCTCTGAAAGATAACTACCCTTTGCCTATGATGGATCAAATATTGCAAGCAGTAACAGGATCTGAAATGTTATCTATGCTTGATGGATTCTCGGGATACAATCAGGTAGAGGTTGATACTGCAGATCAACACAAGACAGCCTTCACCACTCCTTGGGGTACCTTTGCCTACAAGAGAATGCCTTTTGGGCTGATTAATGCTGGTGCCACTTTCCAGAGAGCTATGGATCTGGCTTTTGGAAGCTTGAAAGGGAAATGTATTGTCATATACCTTGATGACCTGACAGTGTTTTCAAAGACAAGAGCGGATCACTTCGACCACCTGGAAACGGTTCTGCTGAGATGCCGAGAGCATGGGATTTCTTTAAATCCTAAAAAATCTGTCTTCTGTGTTACAGAAGGAAAACTATTAGGGCACATCGTCTCCAAGGATGGTATTAAGATTGATCCTGAACGAGTTCAAGCCATCCAGCAAATTCCTCTCCCAACCAGTAAAAAAGGCGTGCATTCCTTCTTCGGTAAGATCAATTTTTTAAGAAGATTCATCCCTGATTTTGCTGAATTAACTTTGAATATTTCTCAGATGATGAAAGGGAAGCAAACATTTGGTTGGTCTTCTGAAGGAAAGGAATCCTTTGAGGGTATCAAGAAAGCTATTGCTAAAACTCCAGTTTTGGCCTGTCCTGATTTCAGCAAAGATTTCATCATCTATTGCTATGCTACAGATAATACCCTGGCTGCTGTCTTAACCCAAGAAGACTCTGATAAACATGAGCTACCAATTGCCTTCATGAGCTATATCCTGAAGAATCATGAGCTAAAATACACCATGATGGAGAAGCATGCTTTTGCAGTAGTCAAGGCTGTCAAGCAGTTCCGTTTCTATATCCTCAACTCTCACTCTATGGTGCTGGTTCCAGATACAACTGTTAAGTCAATTCTTACACAGCAAGAATTTGGGTCCAAGAGAGGAAACTGGGTGGCTAAAGTCCAGGAGTATGACATTGATATCAAACCGACCAAGCTGGTTCGTGGAAAAGGTCTTTGTGAGCTCATTGCTGAAGGAGCCAAACATGAGTTGCTGGAGGAGAAAGCTGACATTCCTACTGTTCTATTCCTTAGTTCAGTCGATGAATGGTATTCTGACATCGCCCATTTTCTCACCTATGGGGAATGCCCCTCTCATTTAACTACCAAGGAAAAGAGGACTGTTAAATTGAGATCAGCGCAATATGTACTGTGGGAAAATGCCTTGTTCAAGCGTGGTTTAGATGGGAGATTTCTGAAGTGTGTGGACAAGGAACAACAGAGAAAGTTGCTCTCAGCTTTTCATGATCAGACATGTGGAGGGCACTATTCATCAACAGTCACAGCTCACAAGATACTCCGGGGAGGATATTACTGGCCTTCCTTGTTCAGAGATGCATCCAAGTGGGTGGATAAATGCGAGGCTTGTCAGACCTTTGTGGGAAGACCTAAATTGGCCTCTTTGCCTCTCAAGCCAGTTGTGATTGAGGAACCATTTCAACAGTGGGGTCTGGACTTCATTGGTGCACTCAACCCTGTTTCTAGTGCTGGTCACACTCATGTGCTAACCGCCACTGACTACTTCACCAAATGGGTGGAAGCTATTCCAGTCAAGAGCACTACTTCTGAAGTGGTATGCAACTTCATCAAAGAGAACATCTTGGTAAGGTATGGTGTACCTAACAAGATTGTAACAGATAATGCTTCGAACTTCTCCTCAACTGAGATAATGGATTTCTGCTACGGGTATGGCATCTCTCTGGCTCATTCTTCAGATTATTATCCCCAGGAAATGGACAAGCAGAATCCACCAACAAAAATCTGGTGACTATCATAAGGAAGTTGGTCAATGAGTCTCAGCGAAACTGGCATAAGAAGCTTTATGATGCTCTTTGGGCAGACAGGGTCACACCTAAAAGAGCCATTGGAATGTCTCCTTTTCAAGTGGTGTATGGAGTAGAAGCTCAATTGCCAGTGACAGTGGAACTGCCAGCCTTGCACCTGATGAAGGCCATTGAGGATACTAGTTTCAGTGATGCTCTGGATAAAAGAATCATGTACCTGCACAAACTGAACGAGGACAGATTGGAGGTTGCTGATAGGATATCTGCTCACCAGCAGAAGGTAAAGGTTCTGTTTGACAAGAAAGCTAGGTTCAGAGAGTTCCAAGTTGGAGATACCGTGCTGTTATGGGACAAAAGACATGAACCTCGTGGCAGCCATGGAAAATTTGATTCCCTGTGGCTCGGACCTTTCAAGATAAGACACTTTGCTGGTAAGAACTCTTTCTATCTTGATTACATGGATGGTTCTCCCCTCCCACTTCCTTATAGTGGGCAGTATTTGAAGTTGTTCAAGTCATAGGTGACTAGGGAGTCCCTTTGTATATTCTGTACAGTGTTTTTGCTTTTCTGCTTTTGGTGTGTTTTCCTTCTGTTGTTGTGTGTGTTGCCCTCTGTATTGGTTTGTTTTTGACTCCTTTGCCCAATGGATAAGGCACTGGTCTGCTTCACCGAGTTTGTCTAAGTTCTTGCCTTGTCTCATTCCGAGAATTTATGCCAAGTCATCCCCAGAAGGAGCCAGCTGTTGTCCACTCAAAATTCCCCGCTCTGATAAGAGTAAAATTTCAAAATTTTGAGTTTAAGTGTTTTTCTCTGAAGTGCCTAAGTCGTGAAATTGAAAAAATCTGTGTTTTGGGTCATTTTGTGTGATTTTCGGGCCTGTCGGAACTTTTTGTCCCAACTGTCCCAAGTACGAAAGTGCACTCTGTTCCCCGATCGGCCGAAATCCCCGAAGCTGTCCCATTTTCGGGCCCGTCGGAAAATTTTGTCCCAAGTGTCCCAAAACTTTTTGTGCGAGTTGTTCCAATTTCGGCCGAAACACCCGAACCGCGTACTACGCACTTTCATGTCTCAAATGTCCCAAAGTTAAAAAGTGCGAGCTTTCCAATTTTCGGCCGAAACTCCCGTGTCGCGTACTTCAGAGCTCCTTGTCCCAAATCGAAAAATGCAAGCTGTTTCAATTTCACCCGAACCGGCCGAACCGCGTACTCCGGAACTTTTTGTCCCGAATGTCCCAAGTCCAAACGGGCCCACTGTTCCAATTTCGGCCGAATCACCCGAACCGCGTACTCCGCGCATTTTCGTCCCAATCGTTCCAAAAAGCATTTGTGCATCCTCTCCCTGTTTCACCCGAATCGGCCGAGCCGCGTGTTTCGCGCATTCGCGTCTCACATGTCCCAAGCGTACCAAGTGTCATTCACACTTAGTTTTTCCCGCTCACTCCGAGTATGATGCTATTCAAATTGGTGGTTGTGTATTCAATGCGCATTAAATTCATTCCTCTCTCCAAGCGGCTATATAACGAGCATTTCCCCTTTGCATTTTTCGCATTGCTTCCATGCTATCTTTGCTCGAACCCTTGCAATTTGAAAACCTGCGCAAATATCCCCTCCCTTTGCAAATTCCTTCCCGAGTCTAGGTTGCAGCTCCGAGACTATCAATATGAAGATCAAGTTTCAGGGACAGGAGCAAATTTCTCCGCTTGAGTCTGCTGTTAGCAATATTGGGGACAGCGAAGCTCGTCATCTCGACTTCGGTGATTTTTGGGCAAGAATGGCAGATGCAAACCCTACACCAATAGCACAAACGATTCATGATAGCGGTTTGGCTTTTGCCGGTGGTTTCCCAATCTCAGTACAGTGTGCTGATACTGTGCTTTCATGCGGAGCTCACTTCGACCCCGCTTCGAGCGAATTGACAAATGTACATGGGGAACTCATTGCCAAGCTGGACGCTGCCGCCATTGGCGCTGCTCTGAGGATTCCGGAGTTGGACAATGCTATAGTCGTCTCCCGGGATCAAGCACAGACCCTATTCGATCAAGACAGTGACAAATATAAGGCGCGAGTGGCGAAGTCTTGGTTGAAGAACCCTAAGAAAGGTGCTTCTCGCCTAACCAAAACCCTCTTCCGAGCAGATTTCAATGAGGAATTGTCAGACTTCATAATCCTGCTGGCTCGGGTTATGGGTTTGCCCTCCACCAATGAGTTTCATTTCTGGATGTGCCCGCTCATCAGCATGGTGTGCGAGGGAACACAAAACATCAACTGGGCAGAGATCATCAGTATGAATTTGGCGGAGCAGCTATCCAACGTTCAGCAAACAAAGAAGTTCTATATGACTTCATACCTGATGTATACCCTAGCAGCATCAAGGCAGTGGTTTGGTTTCTCCTATATAGATGCACACAAAGATGATCCAGTGTATGCCTATTGCCCGCAGTTCACCCTGGAGACCAGCAATCGGAATTTCAGAAGGGTCAATGATGCTTTCACCATGTACGTGGTCAGATTGCTCGAAGGTGATACTGCTAGAAGGTTTTCAGATGAAGCCATGAACCTGATATCGCAGTATGGAGCCTATTTCATCCAATTCAGGAAATTTTCCTATATCAGGCTTGCTGGCTATGAAAGCACTCCTCTACGGCTTCCCATGTTCTGCAATGATAAAATGGCCTTGATAGAAATATGCAGGCAACTAGACAAGTTGCACAGAACTTGCAGAGACAAGAAGATTTCTGGCTTGCACTTTCCCATCTCTCTGGGAAACTACACATGCAAAACAGCTCTGGATGCTCAGAACATAGAAAGAGCCCTGGTCCCTATCACTGTTCATTTCTTCAAGCCAAGAACCTGCTTTGACTTGAAGAAGTTTATTGAACAGAACATCAAGATAATCTATCATCATAGGGCAGATACAGAAGACTACTGGGCTGACTGTGCAGATGATTTTGAAGCCAGGAGAAGGCATTGTGGCAGGTTCTCCCTGCAATTGATTCAAGAACTCGGTCTGTACCAAGTTCCTGAAGGTCTCCAGGATGACAATTCTGACCTATACTCGTATGAGTATGAAAATGTGATTAAGCACACCCCTCTGGAGGACCTGGATTGGAACAGGAAAGAGAGGGATGATCTGGCTGAGATTCTTGCTCCAGTCCTAGTCAGGACTAAGGTCTGGTTCAGTAAGAAGATCCGAGAATTCAAGAGGCACTCAGGAGAATCCAGCTCCAAGGATGATTCGACACCAATAAGAGAGGCATCAGTTCCAAGGTCTGAAACACCAATGCAAACCCCTCCTGCCTCATCAACACAAGGACCTGCTGAATCTACTCCCTCTTCATCTACCCAGGTATATAAGAAGAAACTCAAAGAGGTAAAGAAGGAGCCTGCAGAGAATGACCCTCCAAGAAAACAGGCAGAGTTGCCTATAGGGCCAGAGAACATCATTGTTCTCAGTGAAAGTGAAGAAAGTGAGATGCCAACTCCTGCAAATGTTCCTGAAGATCCAGCAGATAAGGACAAGGAGGTCCAGAGCACTGAACTTCCAGGTGCTACTGATTCTTCTACCGCCATTGCCTCCAGTGCTCTACTCACATCTCAGCTTGAGTCAACAGCTGCGCAGACCCTGAGTGTCATGAGCTCCCTGTCTCTTGGTCCCCTTGCTTCTCCTGCAGATTCTTCTTCCTCTTTTGCTTGGGTGCAACCTTTGGTTGACAAAAGGAAGAGAAAATCCTCCTCTCAAAGCTTGGGACCAAATTTCGATGCTGTTGCAGCCTTGTTGGGCACCACTCCTTCTCGTGCCAAGAAAGCCAGAACCACTTCCAGAATAGTGTCTGATGCCCAAGGTCAGCAATTCTTGGAGATTGCTAAGCCTACAGTAGACAAATCAGAATCAGACTTGCTGGCATCTGACTTGGAGCTTTCAAGAATCCCTATGGGAGAGTCTACTCCTGAAGGTGAAATTCACAACCTCCAGGAAACAGTCACAAGAGTCATTGGAAGGGTAGAGAAAGGGCAGCAAACTATTGAACAGTTGGAAGAACAAGCCCAGATTCTCACAGGTTTCATCAAGTCTCTTTTATCTAAGGATAAAGTCTTGGACCCTACCCCATTGACTACTCTTCCACCTCCTGTAATTCTAAGCCAAGATGAAGTGCAAAGTATCAAAGATATGCACAAGTATTCTGTCTATGGCAGAGCTATTGAAGCCATGGTGGATGACATGCTTGTTGCTGGATTAAACTTCATCGATGAAGCTTTCAAACTCCACGAAAAGGTGAGTAATGTGCAACTGAAGCTCTCCTCCACTATCAATACCATGGATAAAGAACTAAAAATCTGGAGCAGTTGTATAGTAGACCTTCGCCTTATGGGACAGACAGATGAGAACATCTTACTGGCGAATAAGATTTTCGATGATGCTAAGGACAATCTATCAAAATCCTGGGTCTACAGCGTGGAGTGGAAGATCAGAGTTTTGGAGGAAGCTTTGGGAGAAATGAAGAACAGCTGGCAGAAGGGAGAAGCTTTCAAGACACTGGCTGTTGCTGCTTTCAAGGATATACATTGTCATCTTCAGGATGAAAACTCTGGTGTTTCCCTGTCCTTGCAAGAAATCAAAGCTCAGTTCAGAGCTTTTGTCAAAGATAATCTATTCAAGGAAAGCTCCATCTCTAAGGAAAAGATGAAGGAAATTTGTTCTCTTCAATCTGCCATTGAAGAAGCAAATAAAGATTATCATACTCACGTCGAGTTTGATAAAGAGATGGAGAAGTGTCTGGGATTTTGGACTCAGTCTGCAGCCAACACGTCAGTTCCACGTGGCAGAGACATAGCTGAGGCATTGAAGAAATTCAGGCAGCGGATTCTGAAGACAGTGGGTCCCTCCCAGTAGCTGGCCACCTGTCTCCTTCTCCTTTCTTTTCTCTTCTTCCCATTCTTTTCGTATTCTTTGTAATTAGTTAAGGTATTGCAATTGGCGATCCTTAACTATTCTTTAATTAAAAGAAACGGTTACGAAGAGTAACTGACTTGTAAGCTATATAATGGCCTTTCCACGCCATTTTGCAAGGAGGAAGAACTTGGATATTTGCTGAAAGTGTAAATAGATCTTAAAGAAATCAATACAAAAGGGCTTTCCATTCTTTGTCTATCTAATTCTTGTTATCTCTGTGTTTTCCTTTAATATTGTGGAGATCATTTTGTTCCTAACTCGTTAGTCTCTCTGATTGCATACTGTTCAGTTTTGCAAATACAGTGATCTTGTACAACCAAGAAGGAACTTTGTGTCCTTGATTAATAAATCTGAAGAAGGTTATTTATGGAACTTTGTGTCTTTAAATTTAATCTCATTCAGCCAACGCAAATGATCTTGTCTTAAATTCTTTGAAGCTTCGCATACACGAAGAATTATTCTGCTATCTATAATTCTGAATGTTGCTATTCTGCTCATCTTCTTATTCCCTTTCCTCAGTCCTTGTGTAATTGATGATCCTTGTGGAAAACACTTTCGTAAATCCAAGTTTGACCATAAAACAATGTTCTGTACATTTGTAAATAAGTTCGTTTCTGAATAAGGGAACCTCTCCCATTAAAGAGGAGGGACTTCTTGTCCCCTGACTGTTGCTCTTCTAAAGAGTCCTATTTGACGACAATCTAGGTAGAAATAATGGCATGATAGGCACATCAAGGAAAAAAATCTTGAGATAGGGCAGATGGTACTTCTTTATGATTCTAAGTTTGTACACCATCTAGGAAAACTCAAAGTACATTTGTTAGGACCATATGTTATCACTTACATACTTGAAATAGGATCTTGTCAGTTAGAAATGCTTGATGGAATACGGTTACCTAGTTACTTCAATGGGAGTAGGTTGAAGCCCTATTATAAATAAGCTTTCTTAGTGTTTGTAATAAGGAAATTTTTCCATTTAGGTTAGGTTTTCAATTATGTATTCCCTTAAATGTATTTCATTCTTCATTGTTATGATTTTTTAATTTAGTTATTGTTTTGTGAAATAAGCGAATGTTTGCGTCCCTGAAGCCAATTACCATTTGTAGTATGTTTATGTGCACAGGACTACACATACCATTTGTGTGGGGTGGTTATTGAAAAATGGGTACACATAAAGGAATAAATTATTACAAGTGCTATTCAAGTTTGAAGAGTTGATGGACAGAATATTTTTTCCAAATAACGACCATAGATGGAGATAAATGAAGGAAAAGTATAATGCAAGGTAAGCAGCGGTCATGGAGACTACTAGGAGAAGGCGCTGTGATGAGGTACTCAGGTGTCACCAAAGTGCGTTAATGATAATTTGGTAGCCACAATGTAGGAAGGTGCACTAAAAGGTTATAGCTGAGGCGCAAAGATGTACCTTGTGGGAAAATGTTAAAAGGGTCAATTAATGAGGATTGTTGGTAGGTGAAGGAGAAATAAATGTACTAAATTTTTCAAAATCTATATGAGGAAGGGATACGAGTTCATTTTTACCATTGTAAATCATAAAAAATTGAATGAGCTAAGTAAAAAACAAGTTGAAAAATCATGTTGAGGTGTGGAGAGTGTCAAGAAAAACTAGATGTGGAGAGAAAATTTGTTGCACAGGAGAAGCTTACATCCCCATTGGTGAAGGGTTTGAGTGAAGTAGAGCATTGCGAAAAGAGCTAAGGCACACAATTTCAACTAGGGAATGTAGATTCAAGATAGGGTTTGGAATGGTCTCATTACAAAGGATAGAAGGTAAGCATTTGCACACTATAAAGGAAAGAAAGTTACAATTTATAGATGGCACCAAAGAAAGCACCTGTCGTAGGAGCCAAGGGAAAGAAGAAAGTGGAAGGCGGAGGTTGAAATTTCCTCTAAGAGTAATTTCTTAGAGATGAAATACCTAGAAGGCATGATAGTGGGATCAAGAATGGGATTATCACGTCTGAAAGTGCAAGATAAGTGATTACAACCACCACACATCGAATAATAAGAAGGATTTCGACAAGCTCCTTGAGTATGAAGACAAACAAACACACATTAGAGGACATGCCAGTGTATGATGACACTGAAGAGAAGTTTATAAAGAATATTATATTCCATTACTTTACAATCCCTTATTTCAGAAAATATGAACATTTTTACCAGTGGAAAATGACAGCTGGGTACATTAAGACTTTTTCTATTTCGCTAGATGAAGGGTAAGGATTAAATCCACTTGATTTCAAACTATACAAGGATTAAAAAATTGACAGTGGATCACCACTAGTGACTTGACAGATAAGCAATAATCTATGGAGACATGGAAGGAGTTAGGGTATACCAAGGGTCCAAACATGGGATGGATATCAATGAATTGAAGTACCTAGTGGTTCAAGCAGCTGCACATCTAGTAACCAAATTAAATGATCAAGAGAGACCTTGGTCACAGGTGAATATAATGTGGCTACACATTGCAAGGAGAATTTCATAGGGAATAATTTACAACTATCATGAGGCTACATTGCAGAAAGTATCATCGAGGAAGCGTTCACAGGTCAAAAAAGTAGTTTTTGCATTATCCTATTATCCCTTGTTTTTATGGAGATTGGAGTGCCTGATGGGCCAAAGAATAAGATCTAGGAGTACCTGATGCAAAAAATATGCTTGCGGAAATATTTGACATGTACTTGTGTGAAGGGTCAATGACTGGGTCATTCCAAGTAGAGGGTAGAGATGTGGTATGATCGGCTTTGCACGACATTTGAAGAGCACTGACACATCCCCAAGGAGTTACCTTCGGTGGTGGGAAATTTTTATACATAGTTTTGTAGTTCATGGTGTAGTAGAACTTTTGCATCGTGTAATTTGTAATGAAGGATAGGACTTGAAGCCCCTGGTGTAAAATGTAGTATGCCTTCACAATGCGCTACTTCACAAGCATCAGTCCATCAAATCAACATTTATTGACTTGTGCATGTTTCTGAATTTTGTTGCAGACAAGGTCAACTATGACTTCAATTCTTCATGAAAGGCATATAGACTCCTTATTTTTGAGAGGCTAGATTTTACATCCATAAGCATGAAGCATGTCAGTTTGGATAATTGGAAAAGAAATAAATTTAGTGGAATTTTCAGCACTCATGATATATTCAATACTTTTAAGTTGGAGGGTAAAATTGTGGAGAATGAGTTCAGGGCTCCTCCGTCTAAGGGTAAAGCAATACAGTGATTAGGGTACTAGATCTTGAAGTCCCAATGAACCTATAGAGGTTATGATGAGGAGGTGAGTCTTGAATGCCCAATGGATGCTTAGGCCACCATCATCTCATCAAGAGGCAATCCCCCGTGAGTCAGGTTGTTTCCCATTTGCATTAGTACCTGGTAAAAATGGACAACTCAGGAAAAGGAATGGAAGAATTGGAATAGGAGCAAACCCAAAGAATTACACGTTTTAAAGAGGGTGTTTTAGAAGAACGACAACTATTTTTAAGGCTTTGGAACTATTTGGGGCAATTTTATTCCTCTTCTGGGTTTCAAGAATCTCCCATACAGTCAATTTTTTGGATAAAACTCAGAGAGAAGGATAAATTGAAGTTGAATGAGGACTTGAAGGAGTCTAATTTTCTCTGCCCCTAGATCTCCTATACAACTAGAGGATGTGTAAGGAGACAAAGGATGAAGGAAATGAAGAATGAAGCAAAAAATTAAAGAAGCCCCTTTCTAGAAATAGAGAAAGATACTTACTCAAGGGATAAAGGATCCAACTTCCCCAACCTTGGCGCTCAAGGTTTTTAAGGGGCCAAGATTGTAGAGGGAAAGTGGAGAGTAGTTTGCGCCAGTTCATGGGTTATGAAGAGGACACAGAAAAGGATCCATGGAATGAATGAGCTCACAACTATAGTGGACCTTAAGGAAATTGTATTTGGGAGTTAATGGCGAAATCATGGTAAGCAAGATTCAAAAGGGAATTTTCATGGATTTCATGTCAAATTTAAGAAAACTCCAAAAGGGCATGTGTGTGATGAGTAAAAAAGTGTGTCAAGAAATGAAGTAAGACCAAAGCTCATGGAAGATCAAAATCAAAGAAATGAATTTTCACTGATGAGAGGAGGGGTGGAGGAGTATTAATGCCTTAGTTGAAAGACCTTCAGAGGTGGAATCGATGACATGTGGATAAAGATCCACTTAGATTGGTGCACTAAGAGTGATGAGAATCTTGAAAATGCAAAGGTCTCTGTAAATGAGAGGGATCCTAGAGAAAAAGAAGAATAGGGTTCTCATCATGCATGGTAAGGAGGAATCAAATGATCATGGATGGTAAGAAAGACCAATTTGTTAATCCAAGGTACCCCCAAGCCAAAGTACCCTTTGATATGCAAAATAGTGGTGGGCCCTAGTTGATTTCATAACATAGGGACCATTTATGGCGAGAATAGGACCAAAGGACCCTGATTCCATGGAAGTAATTAAATGGATTAAAGGCCTCAGTAATTTGAAATATTTCATCAGGGGGGATAAATAATGATCAGGCTTAAAATTTAGAAGGTAGGGAAAAATGAGAATTAGACCAGGACTAAATATATGTGTAAATTAAGAGGCAGTTCAATATGAATCAGGAGCAAGGTATAAAAATTTAAAAATGGGATGAGATCATGGGAATGTGTAAATTGATGATGAAGAGGAGTGAACGTAGGATGGGGGGACAAGGGTACCAGAAATTGTTATCTAAATTTACACCTTTTTGTCAAGAGGATAAATTTGTGATAACAGAGCATCATGGTGAAGGTGATTGCCCTAAAACTAGCGATCGATGACACAAAGGGGAATTGATTAAATGGTTGATTCAGGAAAAAAGTGAAAAACTAGGAGTGAAGAAGCTAATTGGGAGCAACTGGGACATTTGGCCTGAAAGGCGCGAATGGCCGAAAAGCCTCCAATTGCATAGGAATTGCATTTGGGACAATCGGGCCAGAAGTACGAATGGCGGAAAACCGAGAAAACAAGAAAAAATATGGTGGTGACCTTGGAAACAATTGGAGAGACATAACACAGAATGATAGAGGAAACGTTAATGGCCTATAGATCTTATGAGTTGGGAAATATCACTAGGAACCGGAGGGAATCCAATGAGAATCAACTCAATGGATGTGCAAGTCGTGGGAACAAATGGGAAAGTGAAGGCATCAAAAGTATGCATAAATAAATGTGAAGATAGTCAAAAAAATGGTCTGACAAATGGATGGGAAACCAGGTAGGTCAAATTTAGATTATGTTTTATCTTGCAAACATGTGTAAGAAACAAAATATGTTTCTTGGGTAGTCGGAGATGGAAAATATGACCACAATGGTGGGATTTAAGTGAGAAATGAGGGTCTCAAGAGGAGCATAAATATGTTCATGGAGCAGATGGAAATGAAAGATGTCGACACAAAAGGAGCAAAGGGCGAGTTTTTGGATAGATGAAACAATGTGAAAAGGCGACACCAACATATGTTGAGCCATAAAGAGGATTTCCTACATGGATAGGGACATATGTAAAATTATAAGTGATGAGGATGGTAAGATGGGTGTAGAAGCGGAGGCCCGAGATGTGATAGAGGTCATCTAGTTCACATGAGTCATGAGACAATTTGGAGTAGTGTAAGTGGTCTGCTAGAGCACCCATTCAGGTATAGTCTGGGATGAGATGGAGAGTGAATTTCCTATCCCTATGATGAAAAACACATTGGTGAAGGTGGGGGAGCTATGTGACACTAATGATGCATGATTTTGGAGAAGATGAAGGGTATTTGAAGTGGTAGACATAGCAGTGGGCGACCAAGGCCCATAAAAAGGCAACACAAGTTAGAGGAGAGGTGACTATTTTTGGAGGGTGGAGAGGGTCGCAGAAATGGGGGCATGGATGAGATAGCTATATTACAAGTAGAGATAAAATATATGAAATAGGAGAGGGATACCATGAGAAATAAGTTAAATGGGATGAAATAGGAGAGAGACCTTTATATACAGATGCAGGATAGATACTGCAGTAAGAGACATGCCTACAGGGCCAAGTGTGGATATCTTGGTTCCATGTCTGAGGCAACAAGGAGTGAGAAATAGGGAAAATTATAGGGAGCTAGTGAGATTTCTCTTCCTATTATAGTCTTCACTAGAGCATTACAAGGCAATATTAAGGCTATAATACTTGATGTGCCAAATTATGTGGAATACTTAGGTGGGAGAGGATACTAGTGTGATCTGCGTGCAACTAATGGCATTTGAGAGCATGGATAGTGTGACACATATGAGGCTTGAGATCATGATATAGATAATGAAGGTAGATGTGAAATATTGAAGGAGAATAGGTCCCTAGGTCTAGGAGGATAGGGTTTGGAGTTTAGAGCATCTGATATGCAATTTACCACTTGCGACTGACCATTGTATATAGATTTTCCCATTGACCTCTCTTATGTATAAATTTTTGAGATAGAAGCCCAACAAAGGCCTATCATGGTGTATATACATTTTGATGATATATATATGATTAATTTTTTGTGATTCCCATGTGTTGTGATGAGTTGATTAGATGGTATGATGATGTGATATTTTGATTATATTTTAGAAGTTTGAATGATTCAATATGAGATGTGATGTATGGATAATTTGATTTGATGTCCATAATATGATATATGTTGATTAGGAAGTGATGTGGTAGATGATAGATATGAGATGATATCAACTAGATTAGAATAGATGCAATAAGTTTAGATGGGAAATGTATATGCTTGATTAGATGTAGATGTTAGACAATAAGTTATGTGATGATATGATTAGATATAGAGTATGATCTTGTTAGATATTGATGATGTGGTCATAAGTTTGTTGGATAGTTGATGTTATGATATTAGATGTTAGTCATGATGGTGTTTTATGAATTTGGATATATAGAGACATATGGTGGATTTATATTAAATGATGTGACAGATGTAGATGGAATGCGATTGGAATTAGATTAGGTGTGATATGATGGATATGATAGAGATGTAAAAGTTAAGATAGTTGAATTAGAGAGGGAAAAACCTTGATATGTGGACATAAATATGAAAAAGTGCACTCTTCCATAGGGAGGAATGCACATGTTAAAATATGATTTTAAATTGGATGAAGGGTAAAGCACGAGAGGGAATAACAAAAACAAATGCACTTGAGACCTTTGATAGGTAATGTTAACACATAACTAACAATAGTTAGTAACATTTAAGATCATGAGAGAAAAGTGGAAGGTGTGCTTATAGACCCAATATAGACATGTCAAAGGGATTAATATGGAGCCTATATGAGGGAAATAGGTTCTACTTAGGTGGTAGTCCTAGGTATCTACCCTAGATATGACAAATACTTGGTATAACAAAATGATCAATGTGGTATGTTTTTATAGATGGGAAATTTGCATTGATGTGGGAAGCTTTTCGAGGGTGCTATCTTTTGATTTTTTTAGCCATTTTTTTTTTTGATAGTTTAGAAGGATGATCAATGTAGGAATCCTTAATTTCCAAGATATAGGAAAGTACCCATCCTTCGAGGGAGTGGTCTAAAATTAGAGATTTTTTCTTTGGATTTTTATTATTGATTTTTATATGGTAGGATAAGATATGCATGATAGTTTTCCTTCAAGGGATCAGTCTATTCTTTTGATATTATGTGAAAAAATGACCTTGGAGAGAGTATTATCTTTGTGGATAAGATGGAGTTTTGATATGAGCATCCTAAATTCTTAACTCTTAAGATAGATATGGGGATATCCAAGTAGACCACTTGGGGAGGGGAAAATGATATCAGCTTACAAGTGAAACCTTTAGGACTCTTAATGTGGGGTTCCAGTAGAATGTATATAAGAAGGTGGTAGATGTATGTCTAGACATAAATTCATGCACTTTAACATTCCTCGAATCATACTATTATTCATATGGTTTTTGAGAGAAGAAATTACTAATTACCCCCCTGTGCTTCAGGTGACCATTTTACTTTGCTTTCTATCGTATTAATTGCTGACCATCAACACATATTTTTCCTAGTCTATCTTCATTGAATTTCCATCATTTTATCCTTGATTAGGGCACCTGGGCTAGCACTATGGTGCCAACGGGTGCTCTGGTTCTAGTCGGGGCACCTTAATCAATTTTCCCTCTTTCATTCTGTGTTTTGGTAATTTTCTAGCCATTTGAACATTTTATCTTTCTTGTTATCAATCTTTTTGGGGATAATTAAAAAATTAGAACAAGAGAAACATATAAATATAGCTAAGTTATGAAACTGTTATCCAAAATAAGCCCATGCTTATTTTTGGCTAACTTCTCCTCCTTTTCCTTTGCTGTACACTTAAATGAATTTTTTGGCATGCTTCAGGGACTCAAAATTTTCTGGAAATGGCTCCATCAGATAGATAATTTTCTCACCTTTCCAGAAAGGTAAAATTTTCCTCCTAACTCCTTGTAATTTTCAAGTTATGGCCCGACGGAGTTTTTTGGGGAAAATTTCCCTAGACAGGCCCGCGGCCAATGAGAAGGTGCCACGTGGCAAGGCGGAGTGGGGGTTGAGTGAAAGTTTAAGTTTTTTAATTTTGGTCAAAAGTGCAAAAAGAAATTTCACCTACAAGCCCGCAAGGGGAAGGAAAGAAATGGGGCCGACAGGGAAAATATTTGGCACTTAGCGAGGAGAAAAACTCAAAGGGACAAAATGGCCTGAAAGTGCGTGGAAGGAAAAATAATTGTTGAGGCCCAAATTCAATCACAATGTGCCACGTGTCCTGTCAGTGCAGAGTGGTCGGAGCATCGAAGGATTTTGAAATTTTTCCAAAGTCCAAAAAAGGCGTCAAAGGAAAAATTTGACCGCATCCCCCCGACCAACAGGAGGTGACACGTGTCACTCATCGGTGGAGAGCGGAGGTGGGGAAAATTTGGGAAATTTTCCCAATGAAAGAAATGAGCCAAAGGATTGAAAAGGGTGCCAGTTTGTCCACCTCATCATCAGATTATCGGTGAAGGGCTTAGGAACACATTTCCCTTGCGAGCGTGAAGGAGAAAAATGATATCTAAGACACAGGTAAATCAGGGTCACACGTGTCCCAAAGTAGTGGAGGAATTTTTGGGAGATTTTTGGGAAATTCAAAAAAGGGGGAAAATTTTAAAGTTTGACCCCGCAAACCAAATTTTGACTTTTTTTCCTAAAATTGCCATTTTTCCCTAAATATTCAGAGGGCCATATCTTTTGATTCAGAGCTTAGATTTTCACATTCTTTATATCATTGGAAATCTGGTTGAAATTCTCTACATGTTGGAGGGTTCAATTTTGGATTTTGGTCAAGTTTTGTGGGAGAAAATTGAAAAATGTTTGGCATGAAAAACATAGAAAATTGACTTCAACCACCAAAATTAATGAAGTATGGGAAATTTCTAGTTCTTGCATGGCTGTGAATGTATTTGGAATATGGATTTTTAGAAGCCCATCATTTTTCAGGTATTTTAATGAATCTTGTTGGTGGTTGAAGTTCCAAAATCAAATTTTCCCACATTTTCTCCTTTCTTCCATTCTGCTTCATGGTTAAAAGCCAGTTTTGGCTCATTTGTAAAAGTTGTTCATCATTCTTCTCTGCCTCTCCCTTCTTTTCTTCCCTAGGGTTGAAAATGGAGTTTGAACCTCCTCCCTTGCTCTGTAATGGAATTTTTTTCCTCTTACCCAAAATGATGTTCTCTGCAAACTTCTGGAGCAATAAAAACGTGTTTTGTGATGCATTTGTCCATCCTTGCTCATTTTTGCTTGTTTTCTTCTTGCCTCTCTTCATTGCAGGTATTTTTGCATGTTTGAATGTTCATTGCAGGTTTTGGAGCTATGTTCATGGAGTTTTGGAACATTTTTTGTGTGAAATCCATCCTTGGTTTTGTGATGCACTTGTCCATCCTTTCCATTGCTCACCTCTTCTTGTTCCATGGCAGTTTTGATAGATGTTCAACATTTTCCTTCTCTGGTGTATCACTGTTTTAGTGTAGGCTCTATTTTTCCCTCTTTTCTCTCTCTCTGTCTCTTTGGCATAGTTAGATTAGGATTAGATTAGCTTGCCTGCATTAGAATAGCTTGTGGCAGGTAGTTTAGGAAGAGGAACCAACCTTCTCTGGAGAGCTTTCCCCATTTGCAAAGGTCCCACACTTTGGGAAATCTCAATGTTGTGCATTCACACCAAATGACATTGCCTTAGAAAAGTAGATCCATAGGTCATTTTGGGGGTGCTGTGAATTTCCACTAACAGTTTTGGCACACCTGGTGGGACCTTAGAGGTCTTCCACTTTATTTTTGATAGGTTGGTGTGTTCCTGTTAAAGATTCAGCCTTTGGAGGCATATTCAAAAGCACATCTGGTGACTCCATCTGGTAAATAACTCATTCTCTGAGTTGCAGACCCTCTTTTCATTCATTTTCATTCATTTTCCATCAATTCTTCTTTCCATCTTCTTTCATTCCATGAAGTTGTGCAATCATGACTTCATTTCCATCATGGAATTCACATTTACAACATTAGTGCCAACAATAATCCACCTCCAACATGTTTTACAAATCCTTCAAATCAGCATTTTGATCAAATTCAAAATCAACATGCATACCCATATGAGCAGCAATGCCAAAATTAGTTTGGCTATGGTTTTTTCAAGAGCAGGGTATGCATACAATGAAGACAATCAAAAGAAGATGTTGATTTTTTGGAGAAAATCCAAAAGATGGAGGATTGGCATGGTGCAATCCAGGGCTCAAGCACAAATGAAAGCATTTGGAATTGGTTGCAGAGCACCTTGTCCATGGGTGGGACCTTTTCCAAGGCATTACAACCCTCAAGAGAAGCTTGACTTCATGATTGCAACACTGCCATTACTTGCAAAGTGGATTGAGGGAATAGAGGTGTATGAGAGGAGTATTCAACAACCTTGTCAATGGGTAAGCACACCATCTCATGCTTTTTCTTTTCCATTTCCTCAATCTATTTCATTTCAGCAGTGTCAAATTCAAATCCCATCATGCTGCCCCAAATGTTGATTCCATTTCTCCATCCCCTAGTCTTCCACCCCATCTCAATTCTTCTATCCTTTTCCCTTCCAACATCCATTCCCTCCACAAGAGATAAAAAATAAATACCTTCCACTTCCAAGGAAACAAGAAGTTTCACCTCCTCCACCACCACAAACAAATGAAAAAATGGTTGAACTCCAACCCACCCCTCCTCTTGCATTCCCAATCCATGTTGGGAAGAAGAAATTCAAAAATCAGTCATGAAGGACAGCAAGAGGAAGAACCAAGAAAATAAGGAATGATTAAGAGCTTAGTAATTTTGGCTCTTAGATATGGGATTGAGAAAATTCCTTTGCTGGTGAAGCCTACAGAGGAGGTAAAGGTTGAAGAACAAGTGGTGGTTAGGACTGATTTTGTTGCAACAGAAGAAGAGAAAAAAGAAGAGGTATATCAAAATAAATTTTCTCAGAATGTAGTGTCCATGTTGGAACTCTACTTGAAGGAAATGTTGAGTCCAATTCAATTTGCACAATCAGCCATGGAAAGAAGATTTGAAAAAGATCTTGCAGTCCCAACTTGTCCTCTAGAGCAGTATATTGAAGAGTTTGACTTGACAAACTTCATGCTAGAGGAAGAGTTCAATCAAGAGTAAGATTGTCTTCAAACAGTAGAGGAAGGAGAAACTGCTCCAAATCCAAAAGAAGAGGAGCACATTCCAGCCATGGGTGAGAAAATTGCAGATCCAAAGACTTTGAGCACAAAGCAGGCTATAAAAGAACCTTCAGTTATTCTTTCTACTTCATCTCTCTCGAGTTCTATTGCTGAAGAAGAATTTGATCTCTCAAACTCAATGTTGGAGGATGAAAGAAACCATGGTGATCAAGTTGCAGATCAAGAGAACACCATGGGAGAGGTTGAAATTTGCAGTAGGATAACAATGAGGCAGTTTACCTGTCAGATTTGGAGGACTGTTTTGATGAAGAGGAACCGGTTGAAATCACACCATTTTCTCCTTCATCATCCATCATTCCAAACACAAGAGCCTATGCTGTCATGGAGGAGAACTTTCATTTGCAATAGCCTACATCTTATAACAGCTCTTTGGAATCAAGATTGGAAGATTTTAATCTTCCATGTTCTTCATTGGAGGAAGAAAAGGGAAACAGAAGAATTCCATCATCTCTTCCACACCATCCATTCAAGAAGGTCTACAAGAAGACTCCATTTTTGGAGTTGAAAATCAAAGCTATGGGCATATCAAATGGATCAGACCTTTCCCAATAAGGTATTTGGATTCATTGGAGCCAAAGGAGAAGTCACAACCAGTCATGCTTGCTTCTAAGCATGAGGATGAGCTACAAAGTACCAAGGATCAGCTGCCATACCTCTTCAATCCAAATGCAGAGAAACTAAAAGAGGTATTGGATTTGTTTTCAGTTGACACCTTGCTAATTTGGGTAGAAGACCAGCTTCTTGTTGATTTTCCACTCATCCCAATAGCCATGATCAGCTACAAATCAATTGCATGGCTGCCCATTTTGAAGAAAGGAAGCTATTTTACACAACCAGTTGCAAGGTTTGTTTGGCTCACCTTTGCTTCCAGTTAGAGTAGAGTAGGTAGGTTTGCTTTCAGTAGAAGAAGTGCTTGTGCACACTCTGCATGTTCCATTTGGAGTATGTATGATTTCCAATTTTGTACATAGTTTTGTGGTGCTGGTTTTGCTCTTGCACAATCCATTTCAGTGGCATTTTGGTGAAGATCAACTCCAAGTTTCAGTGGGTTTCCAAGTGGCTCAGAGGGAAGATTTTCAAGTTCAGATCAGTTTTCAGGCTATCTACTCATGACTCCATGCCCAATGGATGGTTCAAGGTAGCTAATCACTTCATCTAGCAGGTAGATGACCCCTCTGAGTCGCCAAAAGTGTTATCCAAAATAAGCCCATGCTTATTTTTGGCTAACTCCTCCTCCTTTTCCTTTACTGGCACTTAAATGAATTTTTGGCATGCTTCAGGGACTCAAAATTTTCTGGAAATGGCTTCATCAGATAGATAATTTTCTCACCTTTCTAGAAAGGTAAAATTTTCCTCCTAACTCCTTGTAAATTTTCAAGTTATGGCTGGCGGAGTTTTTTGGGGAAAATTTCCCTAGACAGGCCCGTGGCCAATGAGAAGGTGCCACGTGGCAAGGAGAGTGGCGGACGTGGGGAAAGGTTTAAGTATTTTGGCACTTTGGTCAAAAGTGCAAAGGAAAATTTTTCCCAAAGGCCGCGGAGGGGAAGGAAAGAAATGGGTTGGCGGGTGGCGGAGGCTTGGCATTTAGCCCTTTTTGGGAAAAAAACTCAAAGTCAAATTTTGGCTTGAAGGCCCGCGAGAAAAAGAATGAGAATTCAATCACATGTGTCCTGTCAAGGTGGAGGGGGTGGAGATATTTGGAAGGATTTGGTGAAATTTTCCAAAAAGGGAGCAAAGGAAAAATTTGAACGCGCATCCCCGCCAAGCAAGCCAGGAGGTGACACGTGTCATTCATTGGAAGAGAGTGGAGCGCGGGGAAAATTTGGGAAATTTTCCCAATGCAAAAACATGAAAGTCAAAGGAGAAAAGGGTGCAGTTTGGGCCCGTGGAGTTTCCGCTGGCAGAAGGGGGAAAAAGCCAGGAGGCATCTAAGAGTGCAGTGGGGTGTGGAGGAATTTTTGGGAATTTTTGGGAAAAAATTTTGAAAGGGAAAATTTTAAAGTTTGACCCCGCCGATCGAATTTTGACTCTATTTTCACCATTTTTTCCCTAAATCTTCAGAGGGCCATATCTTTTGATCTAGAGCTCAAGTTTTCACGTTCTTTATATCATTGGAAATATGGTGAAATTATCTACACGTTTGACCCCTCAATGTTTGATTTTGGTGAATATTTGTGGGAGAAAAATGAAAAACGTCTCTGGCATGCAAAAACATAGAAATGACTCCAACCACCAAAATTAATGAAGTATGGGCCTTTTTTTGCATCTAGCGAATACTTTGGAAGTGAGGATTTTTCAGAGGAAACCCATCATTTTATAGGCCAATTAATGAATCTTGTTGGTGGTTGAAGTTCCAAATCAATTTTCCTCATGTTTTCTCCTTTCTTCCATTCTGCTTCATGGTTAAAAGCCAGTTTTGGCTCATTTGTAAAAGTTGTTCATCATTCTTCTCTACCTCTCCCTTCTTTTCTTCCCCAGGGTTGAAAATGGAGTTTGAACCTCCTCCCCTACTCTGTAATGGTGTTTTTTCCTCTTACCCATGCAAAAATGATGTTTTGTGCAAACTTCTGGAGCAATAAAAAATGTGTTTTGTGATGCATTTGTCCATCCTTGCTTGTTTTTGCTTGTTTTCTTCTTGCCTCTCTTCATTGCAGGTATTTGTGCATGTTTGAATGTTCATTTCAGGTTTTGGAGCTGTGTTCATGGAGTTTTGGAACATTTTTTGTGTGAAATCCATCCTTGGTTTTGTGATGCACTTGTCCATCCTTCCCATTGCTCACCTCTTCTTGTTCCATGACAGTTTTGATAGATGTTCAACATTTTCCTTCTCTGGTGTATCACCATTTTAGTGTAGGCTCTGTTTTTCCCCCTCTTCTTCTCTCTCTCTGTCTCCTTGGCATAGTTAGATTAGGATTAGATTAGCTTTCCTACACTGGAATAGCTTGTGGTAGGTAGTTTAGGAAGAGGAACCAACCTTCTCTGGAGAGCTTTCCCCATTTACAAAGGTCCCACACTTTGGGAAAGCTCAATGTTGTGCATTCACACCAAATGAAATTGCCTTAGAAAAGCAGATCCATAGGTCATTTTAGGGGTGTTGTGAATTTGCAAAACGTAAAATATTATTAACTAAATTAAATCAATGACAATCGAAAACATATCACAATGATAAATTTATAAAATGAGTAAATGTCAATCACCTGGAATAGATTCATTGGATGTATGGGAAATGACATTTCGTGCAACAATTTGAATGGGTGGCAACATCTTAAGAATGACATTATCTCCATTATTTTTAACTGGATTAGAAGAGATGATTAATTCATCTATTTTTTGGTTATCTGCATAAAATTTATATATATCAGGTAGAGGGAATTAAAATAATATATTTATTCAATGTTTTCGTAATACACGTACCTTTTTTCAAATGATAATACTAATGTTTTAAAAAAAAATCTTGATCATGAGTCTCAATAATGAAAACCCAAGATAGACCAGAGTCAACCAAAGCATGCAATGCAACACTACCATTATAAGGAACTATTTTTAGATAACTTTTAAAATAGTTTCGAGTGAACATATGGGATTAGAACTCAAACAATCCATGATGTCATCCATGTGTGGTAGTAGAAATCTATATTTGATGGTGATCTTGTTTATGGCTCTTGATTATGTTCACATCTGCCATTCATCACCTTTATTCGACGCTATAAGGATGTGTCTGGTTCCAACCATGAGGCTGATTTCTCTTACAGTCACAAATTTCTGTGGAATTTTCTCCATCCAATCCATGATGGTTTCTTCTCTCTCCTCATTTTTAGCATCACAATTATGCACACTAGTTATTGTGTACATAAGACACAAGCTATTGAGTTTTCCATTGCTATCATAACATTTCTAACCACCATCCATAACTGATTTCCCCTTGTCTTTACCCTTTTTCATGTATTTTTTATTGTTTCTCTTAACATTTTTGAATAAGCAATAGGTAAGAGCACAATAATTGTACAATTTAGCAAACTAGATACCAAAACTATAAGCAGGTCCATTATTATATCAAAAGGTATATTAGTAGAAAAATTACATAAATCTAGGATCATACATTATGTATTAAATGGATTCGTGGATGGAATAGATGATATTTTTGAATGAAGCTAGAAGGGATATGCACATTGATAGGTAAATTATTTTATGTCTTCCATCCTTGTTGGAATTTTTTCTTCCATTGAAATCATGTAGTTGTATGAAATTATTTGAGCTTCCAATGGAATAACCTTTTCCACTTCTACATCAATGTTTTTTTTTGTTGATTTTTCACTTCCTTGGGTATCAATTTTTCTTTTTCCTTTTCTATCTTCTCCTAAAAGTACACACAATGAGTGGTAGTGAGATCCATGCAGTCCAAATTTTTCAACAACATTTCCTGAATTACATTCTACCAATACAATATTAACTATATATTTATTTTTCAAATATTTTAAAGCCTTTCTTCTCATTTTTCTATCACCTCTTATTCTTTGGTAGTAAGATTCAAAGGTCTCTGCTATGATTTCTACCTCAATAGAGCTAGTTATACATAAATTCCTTTTGACTAATTTCTTCCTCAATAGAGATAGGTAGACATAGATAAAATTGCATGTTGAACATAAAGAATGTAGAACTACACATCACCCCTTTTCAGGTCATCTAGATCTTCTAGATGCAAAATTTCCTTTATAGAATGTAAAAAGGGAAGAAAAATTACATCCCTCTATGTAGGAATAACATTAATCAACATGGAATGGATAAGAAGCTCAACATTCTCCTCATCTATAGAATGATATTTATATTTTTGAGGTTCTACATTGCACTTAGAAACTTCAATTGGAAATACATTGCTATTGAACCAAAAAAAATTAAATTGTTCAACAGTTGAAGATTCTACTTTTTCTAATATAATGCTCTCTTTTTTCAAAATGCATATTATTTAGTATTCTTTTTAAGCCCATGAAACTTTGAATTATAGGGATATATGTCTAATTTAGACAAATAAGTTTTCCTTAGCGATGTAAATATCTTGGCATGCTTCTGTGGTGAAAGAAAACATTTTATATTCAAATAGTGAAAAAAAGAAGAGGTATTTTGTATCTATATAAATTTTTGAATACCAAATTCATGCCATTAAAAATTTCATGGGAGTTTGCACTGCCAGTTTTATATGAGGCTATGAACATCTCAAACTTGTAAACTTATTTAATACAAGAACACCCCTAATTTTCTACAGAAGACTCCATTTCTTGTTTCATGAAAGAGGAAACTTCCAACTCCATTTCAAGATTAAGGAACTTATTAATTTCAATGCTAATGCATTCCACAGTAATACATAATGTTCTCTTATCAATATTCTAAAGATAGAACCATGCCTACTTCATGGTTGACATCATTATCAAGACCGAATAACCAAAGATCAGCATGATAGTTTTATGGAGAATGCATTTCAATAAATCATTCTTTTTCTCTCTTTTGCCAATTATCTGCTCCTTCAATGAATTAAATTTGTGTGAATGAAGTGCGACCAATGAAAGACATATTACCTGTAAAAGGAATTAAAAAAACCAATAATTCATTAATATATGGGAAGGATAAATTTTGTTTTTCAATAACTTAATAGAAAGGAGTTGTTGTATCTTAAGAATATTATATTTATAGATTAATAAATCATTCATAATGGAACTTTATAGCTTAACAGTCACAATTTCTATCAAAAATACCTTTTCTACTAATTTGATACTTTGGTTTCTATGCATTACTACTTTTCCAACAGGGTCTCCTAGTTTTTTTACGCAAGATATTTTTCATTCTATAATAGGCTTGACTCACTCACTCTTGTCATGTTTAGGTCATTTTACTTGATGTTAGAGGGTGAGTTAGTCAAGCCTGAGGTATACGTTAAAAATAATTTTGATAAGGAAGAAGGAGACCTTGTGGGCAAAAATAGTGATGTGAAGAAACAAATATATCAAATTAGTGGATTAGAATGGTTGTTTATGTGTTACACCTAGAGATTTCAACAAACAATCACTCTTAAAATTGAGACACCTCTCACATACAAGCATTTGATAAGTGTTCAAGAGAATAATTTCTAATTTTTTTATCGATAATTTTAAAAACTAGCCTAAGGGCAACTTATCTCAAATGGTCGTTACATTGTACCACATACCCTTGAGAGGGGCATAGCCTTATAAAATTATAATAATATATATTTTATATAACACATAATCCATATTGTTTCTTAATCAAGTAAAATACGTAGCGAATGCTAAGCTCCAATACTTCTGTTAGGTCTTAGAGTCCGCTAAGCTATTCATTTAAATAAGAGATCATGTACAACAATGAATTTTTTATGTTGTCCAATTATTTTTCGTTGACAAGCCTAGCGGATGCTAGTCTCCTTAATTTCTAGGAATCCATTTTAAAAACAAAAAAAAATTTGAACATATTTTTGGAAATTGACAATTTCCAAGCACGACAATGATACCCCTAATGTAAATTTTTTCAAGTTCCTATCATTCCAAGACACCCTGGGTCTATCTAGTCAGTCCAGATGACCTCCAAAATAATGTTGTATCATCTCCTTAGGTGATTTAGGAAAGTCCATTCATTCCCCCTAGGTGATTTTAGGAAGTTCTAAAAAGATGCTATCTTCTGGCAGTATTGGGAAGGGCTATCACTGGCCTTCCCAAGACTGGATCAACCCCCTTGGAGTGGAATGGAAGGGAAAAATTCAACATGGAGGTGAATTGAAGACCTTAGAACATCATGGAAATTATTTTGGAAGGTTTGGAGAAGTTTTGAAAGACTTGGAGCAGTCTGAGTAAAAATAGGGTTCACAAGCCTAGGCAGTACACAGGCCTAAAACAAACTACTGGGCTTCAGAAGAAGATTCTGGGAGCTCCGGATGGAGTTAGAAGTAAAAAAAAACATCTCCAAAAATAGGATTCCAATACCTACATGATGGTGAAATCATATTTTTCACAACACCTTGGCGCATAGGATTTGCAGGCAGTTTTTATCAGGCACAAGTGGAGTCTCAAATCAAAAATCATATTTTTCAGGGATCATATGGATGAATCAAGACATGAGACCCCCACCATTGGATTCAAAATAATATTTCTAGTCAGGATCATATAAAATTTCACCAATAAATTCCACCGGGAGCTCAAGTTATCATCGTTCCAAGTTACCCTCTCAAAGGCAGTTCAGGACTTAGTCATTTTTCGGGAGGACACGTGTCAGTACCAGGATCCTGGTGGGATTTCATGTCCCCAAATTCCCTAAGGTCAGGTACACCAACCCTTGAAAAATTCCCAGCCCCCATGTGACCTTTGGGACCCTCATGTGACCTCCAGACTTGACAGTTCAGCCCCCAGGTGCATTTTTGGAGCATCCATTCCCTGCCGTCGGATCAAGCACCACGTGTCAGCTCCAGGACCACCATGGAAACTGATGTCCCTCATGTCCCTAAGGTCAGGGACATCAAGCATGGAAAAATGCACCCATCCCCTATGGGGAGTCTTTTGGTCACCCACGTGACCGACTTTCAGCCCCCAGGTGCATTTTTGGAGCATCCATTCCCTGTCATCGGATCAAGCGCCACGTGTCAGCTCCAGGACCACCGTGGAAACTGATGTCCCTCATGTCCCTAAGGTGAGGGACACAAAACATGGAAAAATATTCCCAACCCTCTAATAGAGTGTTTTGGTCACCCATATGACCAATTTCCAGCCCCTCGGTGCTTTAAAGCTGATTTTAGAGCACTCATTCCCTGTCATCGGATCACCAGCCACGTGTCATCCATCTTTACTCATTGTGGAAATTGATGTCCCTCACATGTCCCTGAGGTCAAGGACATCAAGGAAAAAAATTTCACCCAAATCCAATTCAAAATTTTGAATTTTTTTCTAACTATTGGCTGCTTCTTGCTGATTCTCGTTGCTTCTTATTACTTCTAACATCCGTGTGCACAGACATCTCCATCTCCTCCTCTGTAACTCCTCACCATAATTCCTCCATTATTAAACCTTGAACCAAACCTTCCATAGAGGTACTTCCCTTCACTCCATGAAATCACGCAGGTCCTAGAAGGAAAATTGGAGCAAACACAGAAGGAGAAGCACATAAAGAAGAAGGAGAAAACAGAGAAAACTCCATGGCCATGAAATGAGAAGTTGAAGAAATCTCCCAAATGGATGCATGAAACAAAAGTTATATTTTTTTGTTCATTCCTCTACCCAAGGCCATCAATAATACACCTTCAAACTCTCCTCTCGTGCAACAAAGCATCCACAATGAAGAAATCCCACTTCTGGCTCAACGAAGAAAAAATCCAATTTCCCGTCAAACCGTTGGGCGAAACAAAGTAGAATTGCACGTGAAGCATCAGAAGAAGAAACCTATCGCAATGAAATTTATTTCATCACAAATGGAGGAGAAAACCAGACCTGCAATTTTGAGGTCCATTAATGGTTGCCGCATCTAGAAGCACTGCCAGGTCTGAAATTTGAAAGTTTAAAATCTCCTGGACTATTAAGCAGGCGGGTCTAAAATTTCAGAGGGGTGATATTGGGAAAAAAACCATATCAAAAAAATTCATTCCATGTCAATCGGACCTCCAGAATCCCACTTTCTAAAAATAGCAGGTCTTCTACATAGGGACTACTATTTCAGGAAAGTCAGCAACAGAAGAGCTTGTGAAGGAGGTGAAGACATTGGAGGTGCACTACAACTGAGAATTCACCAAAACAGACATTTTTGACACTTACTAAAAATAGTAAGTGGTCCCACATACACTTGCTAAAAATAGAAAGTCACACTCAAAGAGTAGTTTTGGCACAATGGGACGTACAGGGATAATCATTCAAGGGGACATCATTGTTCAGGATCATTCTAGTCATTTTTCACAGGGCATTCGAGATCCATCTTAGTTCATTCAACTTGGTGAGCATTCATGAGCTAATTGGAAGGATTTTCACAGTGTGCAAGGAGTTTGAAGATTCAGAGTTTCACTGCATTTGGCGCTTTCCATCGACGAGGATCAACAGACTTCATCAGGAACAACATCTCCTCTTCTTCTTCTCTCCCTCTTTCTCTCTCCTCTTCCCCCCAACTTTCTCTCACTTTCAAATGTTCTAATTCTTCATTGGGGTTTGCACTTTTTGATATGCCTTTAAGTCACTTAAAAGTGACTTTAGAAACATAATGTAAATTAATTCACCTTGATTTTATAAAAGGGACTTAAATATTTTGTAGGAATATGAATAGTCTAAAGTTAGGAATAAGGCATATGGAGGGTCATGAGGAAGATGATAAGTCACCTCTCATTCTATAAATTGTAACGCCATTCCCATTTCAAAGGGTTGGTGATTGATCTTGTAAACTCAAGAGTGCATTGTACCTAGAGAAAGCAAAGGAGATAGCCATTTTCTTCTACTTTCCTCCACTCTCAAATTTCTTCCATTCCCACACTATGTACAACTTTTGTTTAAGCATCAATACAAGAAGAAGGATTTTGTAGCCTTTTTGATGAGGAGATTTTAGAAACTATGAGTTCACAATCTTATCTCATCTTGTTGCCATTTACAGGGTTGTTTCTTCTCATAAATGCATGTGTTGAAGTTTCTAACTAGTGTGTGCAGGAATCTGATTTCCTACCTGCAACATTAGTTCCCCTATCTCATTTCTCACTCCCCTTTCCCTCTTTATAGACAAATTCCTCTCTTGCAATAAATTGCTAGCTTTTCCGCAGGGTCAGTGGAGTGTCCCTGTTGGATCCTTGGTCGAAAGGCCACCATAGAAATCCACCTTTTCATGTGCATGCATATATGGAAGCTACACTAGTTAAGTAGAGGGACTTAGATTCCACAAATTTTTCCACCCAACAAAATCCCTCACCAACAAGGTGCATATTGGCTGGACCATCTCTATGTTGAGCCAAGTTCACACATCTACTTGAGGCACATTTTAAATGTGGCATATATCCTACATGTTGTTCTCATAGGATATATTATGTACAAACATGTAATTCATATTACAATTGGTTCTTATCAATGAAAATAATTACTTACCAATAAGCTTCATTATTTATTGAAAGGGATCCTTTTGTGCCAAATAGGCTCAAAATTTGTTATTTTAAAAATGGATAATAGAATAACAAATCATCTTCTAGCAATAGTGGAAGGGCTAGGTTGAATAACCATTACATCTTTTATTGTTAAAAACTATCATTACAAATTTGGATTGAGATTGTTTTTCATTGATTATAATTACATATTATTGCTAGACTATCCATGACACAGCCAACGTGTATATTACTATATACCGTTGGAAAGTACATAAGCCTTATGTAGTTCTATAAGATATATAGTGTATAACACATAATTCATAAACCCTTAAAAGGGAAAGGCATTAGTATATGGGTTTTAAAAAATTTTCTATCAGTTAATATTTGTAATTAAACCATAGATCCTCCATTGAGTGAAAAATGATTATCTCTATCAAAATTAAATTTTTATGCCAATTTTTATGGTTAGTTTATGTATGGTTATTGTTTCATCTTTGATCCCACAAGGTATCATAGTTATGTGTATGAATGGGAAAACTTTCATTCTGTAATAGTGCCACTCACTCACCCTTGACATTTTGGTCAAGACCTTGATGAAGCATCCAAAATCGATAGGGTGATATCTAATTTCACATTTTGGGTGAGCACACAAGGAATAAGGAGCCCATATGTGAAATAATGCTGATTGCAATAAACATTTCCCTTACATGTTAACGGATGGTAAGTATTTTTCTAGTGCTTACATGTGCCATTTCTTAAAAAATAGTGGATAAAATATAAAAATTAGTTTTACCTCTTGGCACCACCTCAGTGTTGCCATAAGTGTTATTACAAAAATATTTACTAATTGGATTTTTCAATTTGAGAATGTATCGAACTAAATTAAGAGGTTGTTAGTGGAATTATCTAAAAAGGTCCCAATTATACTATATATTTACCCTAAGAAAGATGGGTCATAGCCTGTAACATGTTGACTCACAAGATATATTCTGTAGCAACACATAATCCATAACATTTCTTATGTCAAGGAAAATGGTTAGTGTACCTGCTAAGCTCCAATACTTCAGTAGGTCTGGAAGTACACTTGGACACAAAAATGAATTTCAATAATTTCATATACAATAATGTAATGGACATGATGTGGTATCCAAATTTTTGGTAGAGAAGATGCTTCATAGCTCCTTAATTTCCAGGAATACATAGTTTCCTCATGAAAAAACTAATCTAAGCATTTGGTTCACTTTTTTTTTCATCATGTGGAGATTAATACATATTGGCCTAGACTATCCTTTGATGGAGCCTTGCTGCATTTATACATACCCTCATGAGGGATCAACCCTTATGTTGTTCTCATAAGTATATAATGTTGTATTACATGTAATTCATATTGGATATCAAAGTAAAATTCTTAGGAATCAACTAATGATATTACTTATTGAAAGGGATGGTAATTTGTGGAGGATTTGGCTCAACAATTTCTTATTTTGAAAATAGGGTGATAGAATATGGAAATCATCTTCTAGCTTAAAGACCACTAGGTTCTAACATTACCTCTTGTCATCATAAAAAAATATCTTTAAATAATTTGGATTGCACCACTAGTGTTTTTCATTGATTATAATTACATCATATTGGTTGGACTATCCCTCCCAAGCCAACATGCATGCACTCATACCAGAAAGGATCTTTATGTAGTTCTCATAAGATATATTGTGTATAAAACATAATTCATAAAGCCTAGAACAAGACATTTGGAGTTGGTTATTGGATGAATTAGTCTTTTCTATGTAATAACATTATCACACTTCAGAAAACCATGAAGGGATATAACTTAAAAAGGCAATATCTGATCAAAATCTACCTTTTCTGCCAATTTGATATGAGTTTCTACGCATCACTATTTTAGTAGTACATAGGGTCTCCTAGAAATGTTTCTTTACATGAAATTTTTCATTCTACAACAGGCTTGACTCACTCACTCATGTGCAATCACATTTAGGTCATTTTCCTATAACATGGTAGAATCAGTGGGTGTATAAAAACATTAAGAAATAGAAAAAATTAGGAGCATAAATATAAGGAATATTTTTATGTGCTACACAACCTACTCTTGCACCTCTTATTTTATACAATATGTCTCTACATATCCCAAAATATCATAGGGTATAAAATTTAGTAGAGAACATTCATATGCATGAAATATTCTTGTGTGAAAAGGGGATCACCTATCTAGAATGTAAGGAAATATAATTTACCACAACCTTCTTGGAGCACACAAATAATTGGTATTACTTGTATGATCCACAACAAGTGGTGGTAGAGTACAACATACTAAAAGAAGCATTTACCAAGGAATTATATATTCTACAGTTGGAGCAATTGAGCATCTCATCACTTAAGGATATATGCCAAGATTTGATGAAAAGTGTGCACCCATATGATGTGTATTTTAAGATATTTATTTCAATAAGCGATAACATGTACAACAATGAATGTTTTATGTTAGTCTAATTATTTTTCATTGAAAATATTAGCATGTCTGTTAGTCTCCTTCAATTTCTAGGAATCAATTTTAACAATGAAAAATATAATATGAACATCTTTGGTTGATGGTTTTTGTCATCAATTATTAATTTAAATTACATTGTTTGGACTATCCCTAGTTGATCCAAGCGTCACACTACATACCCTCATGAGGGATCATTCCTTATGTTGTTCTCATAGTAAATATTATGTATTATACGTAACTCATATTGGTTCGTATCAAGTGAAAATGCTTAGCGACCACTAAACTTCATTACTTATTAAAAGGGGCATGGTTTTATGGTGGATAGGGTCAACATTTTCTTATTTTGAAAATAATGATTTACCTTTCTTTTGACTTGGGAATATATTATGGTTTGAATAGTAATCAAATTTTATTATTAGTCCCCTCCATCATTTTACGTTAGTAGTTAGACTTAATCATTGACTCCTTTCAAACCCATTATTGCACATATTATAGTTCTTAGGCCCATTTGATTAATCACTGGTATACAATATGTTCGACCACCTATTGAATATCCGATCATATATAAAACAAACCTTAATAAGGTCAAGAAATTATTTTTTTGAATAATAACTCAGCATTTTGGATTTATCATTCAGACCAATAATGGTGTCGGATTTTGATATTTTGTGGAATTATGGTACTTATAACTTGGTAAGGTCAATGTAATGATATTTGAATTATTTAAGACGAGTACCCTTTCCATGATGATCTGACCCATCGTGGTGTCAGTGTATTTTATTTAACCTTGATTAAACTATGGAGAAGTTGTGGTTAGATTTTGAGGTTTGTATTGGGGGCTGGTGGTTAGATTTTTGTCGTCAATCCCTATACTGATTGATCACCATCATTGAAACCAACTCTATATGAGTTATGCATTTAATAATTGTCGTATTTGTTCTTATTCCTTGATCTTGTGGTACCATCACGATCTTCACCGTCGATGCCCTACCATGGTGACCTGGATCACATTAAACTTGATGACTTGATATCATCCATTGATCCTCATACTATGATAACCTAGGTGGTCGATATTGTACTCATGGTTTACATTATAATTGATTGGAGTTATCATTTGGCATCATTCGATCATGTACTGGCATGATCATCGTTGTTGATTCTAACTCTAGGTGATTTGGGCTATTCTGTGTTGTGGTTAAGGTAACAAAATGAAGTTTTGACTTAGCATTCACTCATTTTGCATCAGGAAGCCTTTGGCTTGGTGAAGCCCTATCAAACTTGTTTCAGACCTCCATTAATTTGCTTTTTATGCTTGGTTTCTCTATTTTTGCAAACTCTATGAGGCTCTCCTCATGGATTTTTCACTCTCTATAATATCTTGATAGCCATTTTTATATTTTTGGAGCTCATTATCTTTGTGGAGAAGAACTCTGTGAATTTTCTTGGTGTCCATATCCTATTTTCTACTATCATTTTACACTTCTAGCGATGGAATTTTAAGGGAAATTGTCATCATTTGTTCTATCGAGCTCTTACTGTGAATCTCGTAAATCTTTGTATTGTAACATTTATGGTCAGCACTATTCTGAAGGTGAGCTTATTTATCTTTGAAAAAAAAATTATTTCATTTTCACTATAACTGTGACCATGAATGTATTGATACTTCATTTTGTGCATCATTTTGTGTTTTATTATGTTTCCTCGAAACTTTGAGTTTGAACTCATTATGATATTTTGTCATTTTACTTTGCATTAAAAAATTATAGTGTTTTCAAAAGTTCCACCTTAAACCATTGAGTTTGAGTTCTATCTCTTTGGATTGTTTGCAATCTTTAACAAAATCCCTCATGGCTATGGAATCGATGGAATTTTTGAACTATTTTTATATATTTCCTATTTTTAATAAAACATAACTTGTTTTTTGATATGGGTATTTTCCATTTTGGTAATGGACCTACAGTATTTGTACTTTATCTTCTGTTGTGTCCATTACAATATCGATGTGGAAATTTATGGTTTTTCTTTCACCTGAGTTTGTTTTGGATGGCTGCTCTATGAATAACATCACCTTATCTTGGAGCTCCATGAACATGTAAAACATTCACTTTTACTATGATATGATAATTTCCTTTGTAATTTTTCATATGGCTGTAACTATATCATTTTCTAGAAATTGTAGCTTTGCGATTTCACGACCACCATGCTCCTTCAATCATGAAAGTTTTTTTCTCATTTTGAGATAACTTGTCATTAAGATGAGTTTTAATCTCTACTAGAAGCCTCATGATTTTTATTTTCTCTTAACTCTACTTTCAGTTTTAAATGACTGTGTCTAAGCTCTATTTCACTTGATCATATATTCTCTTTGCTGAAGGTTTGAGAACTTTTCTTTCAAATAAAGCTCCCTTTCATTTGGCAGTCATTACTTATATCTCAAAACTCTAGTTTTACTTCTTAGTTGAGCTAAGTGTTATTTGAGAAATTTTTATTATGATTTCCTTAGAGTTAGTCTGTTATGTCTTTATTCTTGTGCTAAAGAAACTTTGTTTAATCTGTGTAAGATGGATTTGAAAGGCTACCTTCCTCGAATCTGTTCTCTTTTCTTTTCAATAATGTACCTATCTATTCAATAAAATGTGATCACTCAAATTATGTGATCTTTTTTAACTTATTTAGAATGATACACTTGCACTTTTTGAATTTATTTTAACTAAAATCATCTCCTTTTGTACTAATGAGAGGAAGGTAATGAATTGTTTCACTCTCTAGCATACTTTCCTAATAGTCCATATTTTTTTGAAAATATATTATGCATTGTATTGTTTTTGATGAGCTCGAGTGATTTCAATCTGTACTATGTAAAATTTACAAATTTGAATCCTTTTTGTTTACTTTAGTTGTATATTTGTGTCTCTTTCATGATTGCTAAGAGATTCTAAGCTTGGATTCTTAATATGATAGTTGTTTTGATGTTTCATTCTTTAATGAACATTTTGTAGGTTCTATGCAACATGTTTTTAAATTTTGTACTCAATGCCCTAAATGATCGGTAATAGATGCACCTATACATGGTAATTTAGTCTTGTTTGCACTTTATCAATCTTAACTCTAAGTACTTATTAAAGATGTCCTTTGGTAACTCTATACCATAATATTTTATGTATCCATCCTTAAGTTATTTTCATTCATGTTGATATTTTTTGAATGTTTCTTGACAAGGTTGTAGTTTAAATGAAACTACATAAATTACGCCTGATGTTCCTTTCCTTGATGAGTGCTTCAACCTTGCACCTGAATTTGTTTTGTTGATTATTGAAATTTGTAGATGCATTGTATTGATACTTCATTTTGTACCATGTACAATAATACAAATCTATTCGCTTGAAGTCATCATGTTAACATAAATTCTTCTTCTTGACCGAAATGTGGCATTTGTTTTCTTGCTAATAGAATATTATTTCTAAAAACTAGAACTGTGACTTGTATTTCAATTTCTTTAAGGAATTTTGGTTCCTTTACTTATTTTATGCATATAATTCACTTTTTCAATAGAAGTTTGAATTCACTTTTAGTTTAATAGAAGCTTGAGAATTTGCATACTTAAAATCTTCTTTATTAAGTTTTGTGTTGATGAAAAAATTATGAGTAATCTATTCCTTACTTCATACGTATGCATTTGTATTTGCAGTATAGAATCTGAGCATCTGTTGTAAGATTTTTTGCCAAAAGCAGGCCGGTGGGCCCAGGGAAGAATTTTTACCAAAAGGAAATCACGGACAGACGGGGCGGCATGAGACATTTTGACATTTTTCCCTTTTCACAAAAATGCACAATACAATTGCGGGCCCAAGAGGGTTTACTTTTTGTAAAGTGAAAAAAAGCTAGCCGGTGGGCCCAAGGATGTATTTTTTCCCAAAAACGGGAAAATGTGGACGAGGGCCCGAGGATGAATTTTTTGCAAATGCGGGTCTGCAGGGACGAGTAGGAAATTGTTTGCAAGTCTAAAAGTGGGCCGGTGGTTCTGAAGGAGATGTTGGGCCCCTGAAATATTTGTTAAGTGTAAAAGTGTGCATAGGCGCGCAAGGCCTAGTTGAAGAAAGGTGCACAAGCAGAAGGTGTGTAGGGAAGGGTTTAAGGAAACCCATGGCACACGCGTGGACAAAGCCAAGGTTCTAGGACTTAGCCATATTGGGTAGGATATGAGAAAAATGTGACCCGACTACACATGCGGAGTGGATAAGGTGCCAGCTTGGCGATAGGTTGGCCCAAGAAGGAATATGGCCTATGTTAGAGGCTTCTAGAAGGAAATCATGGCACAGGAGTGGTGAGCTCAGGCTTGGAGGAGCATGCACTCATAGAGGACCACATTTAGACACTTGGCGATGGATTTGAGGAATAGGAGAATGAGTTGGCAGATCAAAGAGGCTATATATACAAGTGCCTACAGAAGTAAAAGATACACATACAAAGAGAGAGACATAGAGATAGAGGGTGGAGGTCTGTAGAAATACTGCAAGACTCTGTTAGTTTGGGAAAATAAGGGTAGGAAAGGATGTATCAAGGGTTGGGAATTATAAATTTTCTTTTAAGGGCCTAGTTATATAAGTCCATTTATAATGCATGACTACGGTCTACCTTTCTGTGACATTCTGTAATGGCCTAATGAATGTAATAAGGTTACCAAGTTGATATGAATATGAGCATTAATGGTTCTGATACATACATCCTTCTTCATAGTTATTTTTCATTTATGTTTATGAACTAAGTATGAATGCTTGTATGACTTCCTTTCTGTATTGGTGTAAGTTCTTTAATCTGTTAAGCACTTTATGTCTAGAATGACTGCAAGGATCTAGAAGCTATTCTGAGATCTATGGTGCTTATATGTCTTATTTCCTTTCTAAATCTCTTAAACTCAGATCATAGATGATGTTTCCCACTAAAATCACATAAAAGAGAGACTCGGTGCCACGTGTGTGCCTCAGGTGAGCACCCAGCGCCCGCTGGGTGATAGGCTGGTGTGCATGGGATTTCTTTCCTTTGTGATGGGGGTAAAAATGACTACATCTTGGTTCCATTTCTGGGACCTCTTTTCAAAGTTGTAGTGGGAAATGGCATACATCATGATCTGTGTAATGAGTAATGATAGAATGTTTAACTCTGGAAAGTGTTGAATCATGGTTCAAGAGCACGGAGGATGAATTTTCTTAGAGATTCAGCACTGGACCTGAGTTTGATGCACGTAGGTGGGTAGAAGAGAACCTCTACCATGATTTATATGAAACATTTTTCTGTTGCTTCCCAGTAGAACTCTATGAATGGCTCTCAGCATATGCGTCTAGATCAAGCTGGTATTATAGATCATGCGTGTGGACCCAAGAAGAATACCAGAGGCTGCAGGATGTAGATCTGACATGGACTCATGTTGTGGATCATTGGTGGAAAGGTGTGTTGGCTAGCTACACTCTGGAGTATGCTATTTCTACATATTCTTGTTTGGAAGTTGTTGAGTTTGAATTTCTGTGGGAGCCCAAAGGATCATTTCTGTGTGTTATCCCTCTGGTAATGAAGATCTTGATTGTTACTTTGAGTTTAGAGGCATTTCCAATGGCTGGCTAAACCATTCTGAGTGCTGGGTGAGGAAGCTAGGGTGGAGGAAGATGACAGATATTACGATAGAGAAAGAAAGGGAGGAGAGACGAATCAAGTATAGTGAAGCACATGAAAGGGAGATTGCTAGATGATGTGAGGCTGCAAGTGTGATGGATCTATGGAGGCAGATGTTGTGGGAAGGAGTTGAGGTTCACATGGAGGACGTGGAACCTGAGTAATTTATGCTACCCCATATTGGAAAATGCATAAGAGATACCCCTTCAGCTTCTGATGAGAGTTTGTCATGTGGAGAGATAAGAGTCATTGGAACATATCTGAACCCACCCAATGACCAAACCCTGGTGCTTGGTTTTCCAAATCAAGGAAGGAGTATCATTGACCCAGTTGGTATCAGTGGAAGTGATAGATTTGCACCTAGGAGGTACAATTTTTTAGTTCCCACTTCTATGGCTACACATTTTCTAGTATTTGGAGGAGTCTTTGGAAAAGGATAAAGTACACAAGCCTTTGGTCTCGCATCTAGGAGTGGCACGGGGTACATTAGTGGTAGTGGGGCATTATCACAGACCATCAGTGCATACAGTTCAGTGGAACCTTGGGGACACTTGGCATGACCACTACAGGACCTGGTGGTTCTGGTGGATCTGGTGGGTTAGGAGGAACAAGACCTGGACATAGTGGATCTGGTGGATCTGGTGGCTCAGGAGGCACAGGACCTGGTGGATCCTATGGAGGAGGAAATACTAGAAGGAAACCAAGGCTCTGGCTCAGGAGGACAAGGGCCCTAGCCACCCCCTCAAGTCTTCTTTGAGATGTCTTTACATTTTCCAAATTACATAGGTATTAAAGATGTTGCAGAACATGTTCACAAGTGTGAGCTACTATGGCATGCAAAGGGGATCACAACCTTGGAGTGGAAGGCTAGTCATTTTACAATGACGTTGAAAGGGTGCACACATAGCTGGTATAGGAAATATGACCCTCATCAAACAGTGGTGGATTATACTACTTTAAAGAACACCTTCTTGGTAGAATTCCACATCCCTGAGTTTGAATAGAAGAGCATTAGTGCCCTAAAGGAGATTCAACAGGGAATGGCAGAGAGTGTGTGGGAGTATGATGCATGCTTTAAAACTCTCTTGTCTAAATTATCATATGACATTCACCCTTCACAGCATGCTCAGTGGTTTGTTGGGGGGTTGATCACACCTTTTAGAAGGGCCTTATCTCATAAAACTTTCATAGACCTGTGCAAGGTGTTGGAAGCTGCTTTGCACGCCGAGGTTGTTGGAAGTGTTGACATTGGTATTAGCCCATTTTTGGAGGCTCAGATTACTACTATGGCTAAGCAGCTGGAAAATTTGTCTATGAACTCATCCCATGAGACTCACAGTGGTTTATGGTGTATAGATTGTGAAGTAGAGGGGCATGTCAAGGATAGTTTCCCCCAGAGGATAGTATGCACCGTGATAGTAGACTGTGAAATTTTTCATGGGGACCATGATGCAAGTAGATTTCCCTTGTTATAGTGCAAAATTTCAAAGAATGTGTCTTGCTACTGTAAGATCTACACCTCTACAACCCATGATAATAAGGATTGTAGCCTCATTGATCAGATCCATAAGGCCATTGATCATGGGGTGCACCAAACCAACATTGCCAGTAGTTCTAAAGGTGATGATCACCATTATGAGGAGCACACAGATGGAGGCACGTGCAGAAGGGTATTTTATGGAGGATTCCATGGTCGTGGTAACCATAGAGGAAGAAGTGAGTTCCCATGTGGAACCTATTTTAATTGTGGGTCTACAGAGCATTACAAACGAGAGTGCCCAGACCTATTGCAGTGCTCATGGTGCAGAAAGAAACACGAGTATGAGGAGTGCCCTGAGTTATTTGAGCACATGAATCAGTAGCATTAGAAAGACAAGGGTGTTGCAATGGTAAGAATTAAGAAGATGGACACACAATGGATGCCACGAGTAACACGTGATGCAGGCTTAGAACCTATTTTAGTAACAACAAGAGCAGAGGCCACGCGCGTAAAGGAAATACCAAGGCAGAGGACTCTGGTTTCAAGAGAAGAAGTGGTGCATGGAAAGTACCCAGATCCTGCTCATCAGAAGGAGGTATATCAAGATACCATGGATGTCATTCAGAGTTTACAAGGATAAATCTAGTGTCTAAAGGAGCAGTCCAGGAGGGAGGAGAAAAGGAGGAAGGTCGAGGTGCCAAGAGATGACCTGGATGAGGTCAGGGAAGTATGTAAAATGCTAAGGCAAGAGAATGTTATTCCCTTGCTAGGAGCATGGTTGAGGGAGAAGGTACCGCGCATCAGAGAAGAGTGTGAGAGGCAGGTCCTGCATGTAAACCTTCCCCCTCACAGCCTTGACTATGATAGGGAGATAACGTTAAATGCAGTGGTGGATGGATGGATGCTGAGTAATATCCTCATTGACACAGGTGCAGAGGTCAATGTTCTCACATTGGATGCATGACATCAGATGGGAAGGCCTACATTACAACCATCTTCGAATGTGTTGTATATGGAAAACAAAACAAAGGAAATGCCCATTGGTGTCTTAAAAGATGCAGCTATCACCATTTAGGGAGCTAAGTTTACTGGGGACTTCGAAGTCTTGGTGCTCGCCGAGGCAGACAATTTCCTAGCACTACTTGGGTGCCCATGGTGTTACAAGAAAAATGCAGATCTTTGGTTCAACAAAGGGTACATCAGCTTTGAAAATGAGGAGGAGCGATTCATCATACCCCTGGTTGATGGGAAATCAACACCCTATACTAAACCTTTGGGAGAAGAGGTCCTGGATAGAATATATGTGTGCTCAATCAGGGATCCAGAGATAATCCATCCTACTGACGGAGTTATCCAATTTGAAGATGCTCATTTGGTAAGTGACACCACTAGTCTAGCATGTGATAATTGGGTGTATGGGACCTATGAATAGATAAGATGACATTTAAGAGGATTGATGAAAAAGGTGACAAAGGTGCACATAGTTAGGCACCTAGGAGGAAAAGAGCTACCTAAGTACTCAGGAGGAGCCTCCCCTGAGGTCTTTTTATAGAAAATGGAAGCTCAGTGGAAGGAGGAAAATGAAAGAAGAGGGATGTTAAGTTATGTCCTACTAGGAACTGTTGTGTGCTGGTGGGAAACACATCGGAATAATCTATTAGAATGACACAAAGTGAGAATTTCCTTCTGTGTTCATTTCTATAGAAACAATGCACCCACTAGCCACCAAGGACTACCATGGTAAGGATCCCTCCTCTTTCTCATTCCAAGCCTATGACTGAAGAACCTAGTGGGGAAGGTGGAAAATATTTTCCACTGTACCTTTAGGGTGCACAAACTATATTCTACACTGCAGGGTTGCACACACGCATGGTACATAAATTCTGAGACACACTGCCAAACAGGGAATTGATAGGAACTAGCAGCTGACCTAGTTCAAAGATTCGAGTATTAAAGTACCAAGCCATCAGTTGATAAAGAATTGTAGGTTATCAAGTGCCTTACCATTGGGGATAATGCCATGAAAAAAGATAGGTTGTTGGACTTGCTTGGTGAACCAAGTTTGGGGGAGTATTTTTAAGAAGAGGAAACAAAGGATGATCAGTTTGAGCATGCATTGTGTGTAAAAGGAGAAAGGAAAGATTATATATGTGATTGATGGTGATGAAGTAGAAAGCTTAGATGTTAACCATTCTATAGGGACGCATGAGGTAGTGGAAAATGTTGATACTCACGCGCACACCTACCATGAACCTTTAAATACTAAAAAGGTTAACATCAACTTAGGAGAAGAACCTAAGGAAGCTATCATTGGAGATTATTGGTTAGAGAAGTAAGTCTCTAAGATCATTGATCTTTTGCATGAATTTGAGGATTTATTTCATTAGGGTACCATGACCTCAAAGGCATCTACCATTCCATGGGGGAAATGAAAATAAATTTGAATGATGGTGCACTTCCGGTCAGGAAGAGACCCTACTGAATGAATCCCAATTTTGCATGAAGGTAAAGGAAGAGATATAACAAAATGATAGCATATGGGATCATCAAAGCTATGGAAGAATTGAAATGGATAAGTCCAATGGTAATCAACATCAAGAAGGATGGGCATATTAGGATCTATGTGGATTACAGGGAGCTGAACATAGTTTATGTTAAATCCTACACCAAACCCCACACTGAAGAAATTTTAAAGTACTTGGTGAACAAATATCTATTCCTTTAAGGATGGATATTGGTGGGTGCTGTTATTCCAAGAGTTTGATTCATGTAGTTGTGAAGACCAGGAGAAGAGTAAATTGGACACTGATCATTTGTACATAAGGATTGATTTGGGGAGGAATGTGCCTGAGCATTGCAAAGAGACAATGCCAGACTTCACAAAAATTTCATCAGGTTTATCTTTAGGTTTATGGGCTAGTAAAAGACCCTTGTGATTTGGAGGAGATTGAGAGGTGTTGGTATTTATCCCTCAACAAAGAAGTGTGGCTACCTATGGAAGGGATGAAGACATTCAGAGTAAGGAAGCAACTAGTAGATCATGCCAAGGTTGTGCCCTATTGTGGGATCAGTGGGGAGCTTATAGCCAAATTAGGTAGTGATGAAGTTCTTGGACACACGGTGTGTATCTAGAGCATCAAGGAGTATGCCTCACCATGCCATAGAGAATTTCTCAGAAGTTACTTCAATTGAGGAAGGTGAAGTGTGGAACATTATGCAGGTGACACCACCGCACATAAAATATTAATGGTAGGCTTGTGGTGGGAAAATCTGTATAAGGATTGCAAGGACTATTGTAAAGTGTGTGACCATTGTCAGTGCATTGGCAAGCTAGGAAGAAGAGATGAAATGCCTTTGCACCCTATCCCTAGTAGCTGAACCTTTTGAGAAATGGGCAATAGACTTTGTAGGCCCTATTGCATTAGCAGTGTAGGACTAGATCACACTACATAATCACTTGCATGGACTATTTGACAAGGTGGGTAAAGGCAACCCCAACTAAAGACTGCACAAGAGCTACAACAAAAATATTTTTGTGGGAAAACATTATCACAAGGTATGGATGCCCTTTAAGTTTAACCAGCGATAGGGGTACACATTTCTTGAATGAGACCGTGAGGATCCTATGTTAGCAGAGTTCATGGTGGCTCATCACAAGACTACACCTTATCACCCACAAGAAAATGGAACCGTAAAAGCATTTAACAAAATACTGAGTCATACCCTGACAAAAATTTGTGATGTCAGAAGACAAGATTGGGATGACAAGGTATCAACCATATTATGGGCATATAAGGACAACTTATAAAAGGCTGAACAAAGCCACACCATTTCAATTGGTGTTTGGCGGAAGCTGTTCTGTTGGTTGAGTTCATGATACCTTCTCTGCAAATAATGCATAGGAGGGCTGGCTGATGAGCAAGTGCTAGAAGAGAGAATTGATGAATTGATGAAGCTGGATGAAAGATGATCACTCACCAGGTGGAGCCAAACAAAAAAAAAATCAAAGAAAAAAGCATGGCATGATCACCACATTAAGAACAAGAAATTTGAGGTTGGGCAGATGGTCTTACTGTATGATTCTAAGTTTTTGTGCCATCCTGGGAAGTTGAAATTCCATTGGTTGGGTCCCTACACAATCTCATACATCCTTGATTCAGGTGCGTGCCAGTTACAAGCACTGGATGGAACAAAATTGCCTAGACACTTCAATGGGACTAGGCTGAAGCCCTACTATAAAAAGGCTTCTTTGTGTTTGTAAATAAGGTATTTTTTTTAGATAATTTAGAATTTCCTTTATGCATTTTCCTTTCTTGTATTTCCCTTTTGCGTTTTTGTTTTGTTTTATGCCTTGGGCACTAGTAACCTTGTTACTTTTTGAGGGTTTTGAATGCACAGAGGGCACACATCGTTTAAGTGTGGGGTGGAGTGATGTGAAGGAAAGCATGGGTAAAGTGCCAAGGAGGATTCTTGTTGGAAATCCCGGTTGAATGGCCCTGTTGAAAGAGGTGCATGAAAGAAAAGGTGGAAAAGGATGGTTGGTGTCAAGATAAGGCTACTTTTAGATCCCACGTACAGAGAAGGAAGAAGTGCATAAACAACATGAGGTAGGCGAGAGAAAAAATCATGACAGAAGAAGTGCCTTCAGCGTAGGTGATGCACACACAAGAGTCTCCTGTCAAGATGGATTGGTTGCGCACCAGAAGGTTGGAGATTATCCGCGCAAGGTTGGGCATGTGAGTTAGGGCGCAAAAGTCAGGATTTGTTTGAAAAAGCCACTTTAAATGTTAAAAGTTATTATGGTAGGTGAAGTAGCATTTAATGCTTAAAAATGGGAAAAACTATAAATAAAGGTTCAGGCATTTCATTATTCACTTTACGTATAAGGAGAAAGAAGTGCTTGTGCATCTTTGCAAACTAGGGCTTCCAGAATTGATCCGTGTGAAGAAAAATTTGAAAAGTGTGAGCGTGAGTCACTAGTTTGGATTTACAAACTAGAGAGAAGGGATTTCACAGGCATAAGAGAAATTGTGAGAAGATGTCATCTTGTGAAGGAATTATCTTAGTTAGGGTTTGAAGAACTAGGGCACGAGTTTTAGGGGATTTCTTCACAAGTTCAAGATCTAATATTTGAGGGAGTGGAAGAACAAAGTAACAATAAGTGATTGAAGTGATAAGAGAAACTAGATAATGGCACCCAAGAAACCAGTTGGCACACCTAAGAAGGGTAAAAGGGCAAGGGAAAGCAACAAGAAACTATCACACATACAAATGAAGAGTGGTATGTAGAAATGCAGTACCCAGATGGAGTATTGTTGGGGAAGGAGTGGGAGTCCCATTTGAGAAAAATGTCTGTAAATGATTACAATCATCATTCAAGCACAATCGAGAAGGAGATGGCACTGGAGTTAGTGTGCACAAAAATTAAAAGGACACCAGAGTGTCTGCCCATCTATGACGATGACGTAAAGTTCAAGTTGGAGAAGTCAGGGTTATTATAACTCTCTGATTTTCCCTACTTTCAGGAATCCTGAGTGCCTATACCAATGGTTGATGTTGCCCATGCACTAAGACTACTTCCACTTCTCAGGGTATAAGATGTGCATTACCCCTACAGCTTATTTCACATTTCACAGGCCTCATCTGTGAAGGAGATAGTTTGGAGGATGACCTAAGTGAAAAAGGAGGCAATTAAGGAGACTGTCGCTACTTATGCATACAAAAACGGGTTCGAGGTAATTTGATATCACAGACATCAAGGACCTGGTGATGAAGATGGTTACACACCTTGTGACAAAGATAAATGGCCAGGAGAGATGGACCCAGGTTAACAAGGCATGCTTGCATGTTTGCAGGAAAATTTTGGAGGGAACCATCTACAACTTGTCTACATTCATCGCAGATGAGATTGTCAGCAACGTGAAGGAAGGTGATAAAATCCTTTTTGGTAATGTCCTACTAACCATTGTATTTTCAGATATTGGAGTGCCAGATGCATCAGACAAATTTTTGTGGGAGTATCCTACTGAGGACCCTTCACCCGTGAATAGATTTGAAAAGTACGCCTGTGACAATATGATGACCGTGCACAAGGCATGCGCTGGAGAAATGGTATACATGCACCTGAGGAACATTTGGGGTGGAATGGAGGATCTCCTGAACAACTACCAGTGGCCACCAAGGGAGAGGCCAAATTTGCTGTGTACCAGCATTTCTACCTGGGTAGATTTAAACTGATAGATGAGACATGGAGCCCATGGTGCAAGCTCCCTTTTTCCTTCACAGCTCAACACTTCCAAGCGGGAGTGAACAGGTTCAGAGAATCCAAGAAGTTGAGGTTGTACCTTGGTAATCTTGACAGGACCACAGGGAAATGTACAAAGGGTTGGTCTACCCCAACAAGTGTGCGTACGTGGAGAGGTACGTGTCACACGAGGTCCAAATGGTGAGACCCATGACTTTTCCCATAAAAGGAGGATACACGGTGCGCGTATACCTCTACATAAGACCCAAATATAAGAAGGGTATGTATCTAGAGAATGAAATATCCATACCTGAGGACCCAACTAGTAGGAAAAGACCCACGCCCAGATGGAGGAAAAAAATCCTGAGAAGAAAATACCAAGTGTAGTGGATACACAGGTAATAGGTTCCCCTTGGGACAAGCACCAAACCAAGTATGTACTTGTGCAAGAAGAAGTCCATAATCAAAGAGAAGACTCTAGAGCCAGAAAATACTATTAGACAAGGAGTCATCAGAGGAAGAAAATACAGAGTCACCTACACCGGAATCCCCGGTTAGGAAGAAGCAGAGGGTAGAAGAAGAGACCACCTCAGAAGAAATTGAGAGTTTGGAGAGGTACATAGGTGAAAAGGATGATGATGATGAGGAAGATGCCAGTGAAGAAGATGATCCTGGAAGAGATCAAGAGCCACCTGTCTTCAACATGCATGACTCAGAAGAAGAAGGTAGAGAAGAAGAACATGGGTTCTGTTTTATGCGGCGCAAGGGTATCCAGGAGGGGGAAGGCACCCAGGACATAGGAAGAAGTGAGGAGGTTGGCATGTAGAAGCAGAAGGACTCTCAAGCCTTATGTAGGAGTAGATAACCAAGGCAGTAGAAGAAGAATAAACAAATATCATTGAGACCTTGGTGGAAGAGGAGTTGGAATGCAACACTAAGCGGGTGTTGAATGAGGATAAGGAAGAGAGTGTAGAAAATGACCATGGCAACACTAGAGGGTCCACTTTAACTGTAGTTATTCCTAAGGGCACACACATGGGAGGAAAGTGCGTGGAGGAGGAGAGGCCAGGGATGGGTTATATTAATGACCCCAAAAAAGTGTTGTGCACATGGTTCCAAAGCACAATTCCAGTAGAGGAGCTCATGGTGATGTCATATTTTGATAAGGAGGCTACTTACCCATAGACAAGGAAGATGCTCTCATGGGCATTTGAGTCCCATCTTGATGAGCTAGAATTTGAAGTAAGCAATGGGGAAATCATAACATTTCCAGAATCAAAAGGAGACAACCCATTGGTGAATGCTCAGCAGCTCTCAGATGAACAACTATGCAATGCGCTCAACAAGGTCTCTGTTGAGGTCAAAGCTAGACTCTTTGGGCAGAATGATAAAATCAAAGATCTGGAGGATGAACTGAAGAAGAAAGAGGAAGAGCTAGCTATGAGGACAAAGGAGCTAAGTCAAGAGAAGTTGATCAATGCCTAGTGGTAGTGTGAGTTAAGGGACAAGAAGGCTAGAGTGTGTGAAGTTTACAAAAAGGTGGAGTCCATTATAGATGCCATAGTGTTGAAGCATCCAGACCTAGCACCTCTGCGTGGAAGTATGCAATCTGCCCTAGAGTTCCTAGAGGACTTAACAAGAACCCTCACCATGGAGAGGAAGCCGCTAGCTTTTGAATCTGCAGAAGAGGTGGCCATGTGCTTAGAAAAGGAGGATAAGTTAAAAGTCATGGCACTCATAGCAGAATACAATAAGGTCCTTACTGATGTAAAGATTGCCTCCTGGAATGTTGAGGCCACGTATGACAACTGCGTAGATAGGGACAAAGTGGTGAGCATGCTGGTCGTACGAAAACAATGATGAAGCAGAACTTAAATATTTCTAGGAGAAGAACAAGGGGAACAGATCAGAGTGGGAAAAGATCCTAGCCGAGGTCAAAAATAAATCTGAGGCCATTAAAACCTTAAGAGGTTTAATCAAAAACTGGTTGAAGGAATTATGCCTGTAGATTACACGAAGGATGGATGTGCTGGAGGATATAGGCAAGGAGTTAGAAAATATTGTTGACACCATGAGTGCACAAGGGGATGGGCTAGGTTTTGATAGGTGAGCACCTTAGTGGGTGATATTTTCCAGAGAGCACAAAATGAAGTCGATGCCTGGAACAAGTTAGAGGCCGACTTACAAAAATATTTTCCTAGCTTATTACAGTGATGCCATCACTGTCCCATTCTTTCTTCTTTCCCAAATTCTTCATCCCCTTATTATTTTTCCAAGGCGTAAGCCTACTATGATTCCTTATTCATTTAAGAAGTGTTCCCATGGGTGGAGAACAGGCATAGTGTGGGGTGATGTTGGGCCCCTAAAATATTGGCCAAGTACAAAAGGGCACGTAGGCGTGCCAGGCCTAGTTGAAAAAAGGCGCGCAAGGAAGGAACACAGGGAAGGGTTTAAGGAAACCCATGGCATGTGTGCGGACAAATCCAAGGTTCCAGGACTTAGCCATATTGGGAATTTTGGGTAGGATACGAGAAAACGTGACCCGACTGCGCATGCGGAGTGGATAAGGTGCCATCTTGGTGACAGGTTAGCCCAGGAAGGAATATGCCCTGTGGTAGAGGCTTTTAGAAGGACATCATGGCATGGAGTGGTGAGCTCAGGCCTGGAGGAGCATGCACTCCTGGAGGACCACATTCAGACACTTGGCGACAGATCTGAGGCTGCAAGAGAATGAGTTGGCAGATCAAAGAGGCTATATATACAAGTGCCTGTAGAAGTAAAAGACACACCTGAACATATAGAGAAGAGGGTGGAGCTCTATAAAAAATACTGTAAGGACTCTTTAGCTTGGGAAAATAAGGGTAGGAAAGGATGTATCAAGGGTTGGGAATTATAAATTTTCTTTTATGGGCCTAGTTATATGAGTCTAGTTATAATGCATGACTACAGTCTGCCTTTCTGTGACATTCTGTAATGGCCTAATGAATGTAATAAGGTTACCAGTTGATATGAATATGAGCATTAATCATTCTGATACATACATCCTTCTTCATAGTTATTTTTCATTTATTTTTATGAACTAAGTATGAATGCTTTTATGACTTCCTTTCTGTATTGGTGTAAGTTCTATTTTATCTGTTAAATCACTTTATGTCTGGAATGACTACAAGGATCTAGAAGCTGTTCTGAGCTCTATGGTGCTTTTATGTCTTATTTACTATCAAAATCTCTCACATTCAGATCATAGATGATGTTTCCCATTAAAATCACATAAAAGAGAGACTCGGTGCCTGCACGCGTGCCTCGGGTGAGTGCCCAACTGCCGCTGGGTGATAGGCCGACATGCACTTGGGATTTATTTCCTTTGTGATGGGGGGTAAAAATGATTACAAATTCTATGGTTAATTTAGCCAAGATCTCGATGAGAGGCCCTATTACAATCAATTTCCCTAACATGGATTCTCTGTCTACTCCCTACAACCTAAAACTAACTCATTAGGATGTTCTTTGTACCCAAGGGCATGAGGAATATAATTGGTTGAAGGGTAGGGATGCTGATGGAAAAGAGAATATTTTTCTGGCTCTACCTTCACTTTCTGTTTACTACCCTATTTTAGTGGAGCTTATGGAGGTTTCCCCTGGTTCTAAGAAATGATTTTTCATAAATCTATTAAGTCTATAACTTAATTTATGTTGTTGTATATCCTTGTTAATTCCATAGTAATCAAATCATCCAGTCTATGAGGTTGGTTTGGGTGTTTTTTGGTATTCCCCACCCCTTGTGTTTTGGCATAGTCTATTAGGTTATTTCAGCAAAGTATTGCTATTTTTTATATATTTTTGGATTGATCTTCATGTTATATCTTTAATGTAAAGGTAAAGGGATCCTTCAATCCAAGTTTAATTATAAAAAACAAGGAATCAAAGATAAAAATATCTGTTTACATTGCACGTAGTGATTTCAACAAGTAATAGCTAATAAATTTGGCACTTACCTACCATATAAACAATTCCTAATTATTTATTCAAATAAATAGTAATTTCCTTGTCTAGAATGTAATGACTAGAGTAAAGGCCTCTTATCTTAGATTGTCTTTAGGACACACAATATAAAATCAAGAGGAGTAAATCCTTATTTCATTATAATAAGATCTATTGTGTATAACCCATAATTAATTTTGGTTCATCTCAAGGAAATGATTGACGACCGATAAACTCCATTCCTTGCATTTAGTCTTAGCAGTTGCTATGCTATTTCATTTAACATCAGTTATAAAACTACAATCCTTGTTTTATGTTGTCAATTTTTTTTGTAGATGAGAATCCTAGTGGTAAATAGCCTCTATATATTTTAGGAATCCTTTCGAGAAATTTATTAACTATATGTATAGTTTTAAATCACTAGTAGTTATCAATATTTATAATTAATTAAATCATATTAGTTGGACTATCCTTGGTAGAGCCAAGTACTACACTACATACCATCTAGAGGGATCAAGCCTTATGTAGTTCTCATAAGATATATTATTTATGATGCATAATCCATATCAGCTCATATGAAGAAAAATGATAAACGACCACTAGGATCCATTACTTATTGAAGTTAATGGGTGCCTGGAAGTAATTTTCAGAAGTTTCTTGTTTTTTAAATTATATACCTAATAACAAAAAATAATGGATTACCCAAGGTGCTTCTAGGATCCTAACATATGCTAATCATGGTTCGTATGAAGGAAAACACTTAGCAGATGCTAGGATCCATTTCTTATTTAAATTAATGGGTGCACTAAAACAAGTTTCAGTTGTTTCTTTTTTTCGTATTAGCAATTGAATAATAAACAAATCATGGACTACCAAGGTGTTGTTAGGATCTTAGCGGCCACTAATATAAATTCTTAGTTATGCCACACTAATGTCATGTAATAAGTTTGAGCTTAGAAACTGCTAGGCTTTGAATATCACATTAGGTTTTGAATATCATCTAATACACTTCAATTATCATGTTGAACTTAGTGGCCTTTAGCCTTAAAATTTGGTAAATTGGTTATGATTTTTTTCAGGTTAATCGTCAATATTTGTCTTGAGTTGGAGTATTTGTAGTCTTGTTTATTTTGGAATGTCAAAGAAATGTAGTTAACATTCAACTTAATGTCCGCTAATCTTTGAATATCTTATTGGAAAACTTAAAAATAATAACATAGTTTAACTTTGTTTCGAGGTAAATTGTTATTAATTTTTTTGTATGAAAGAAAACAAATATTATAGTGGTCTCTAATCTCAATTCTTTGTTATGTTACACTGATGCATTGTAATAATCTTCTACCTTAACATCCACTAGGCCTCAAATATCATCTTAGTCTTCGAGTGTAATGTGATAGACTTCAAATATCATTTTGAGCTTAGAAGCTGCTAGGATTAATATTTGTCTTGTCTTGGAATTTTTAGTGTTGTCTATTTGGAATATCAAAGCAATGTAGTAAAACATCTAGCTTAGTGACCACTAGTCCTCGAATATCATATTAGAAAATTTAAAAATAATAACGGATCTTATTTAAGTTTTTAGGTAAGTTGATAATAATATTCTTATATGAAAGACAACAATATTATAGTGGTCGCAAACTCAAATTTTTATTATGTTGCACCAATGAAATGTAATAAACTTCGACCTTAGTGCCCGTTAGGCTTCAAATATCATGTTAGGATTTGAATATCATGTGATAGTCTTCGAATATCATGTTGAACATAGTGGTTGCTAGTCTTAAAATTTCATGTTAGATAACGTGTATTCAAGAAAATTGTTAATATTTGTTGTCTTGTCTAGTCTTGAAATATTGTATTTGAAAATAATATAAATAATAATAATGAAGGTTACCTTACTTTTCAGGTAAGTCATTACTAATTGTCTCATATGAAAGACAAAAAATCCTAGCGGTCATTAATCTCAATTCTTTAGTATTTTGCACTGACGCAACCTAATAATCTATGACCTTAGCGACCACTAAGCTACACATATTTTCTATAAATTTCAATAAAAGCTCGTCGGACACTAGTCTAGACAACATTTTTAACGATTAAATTTACAAAAATATAAATACACATACTATACAATCATGCATTAATATATTTAACAAATTCTATATCTCACCAATTCTATGTAGAATATTAAAAATTAAATTTTATATAAAATCTATTATTCGTTTGTTCACATTTAATTAGAAATAAACTTTTGGTTTCGTAAAAGGGTTTTTGAAATAAGGAATTATATAAAGGATTATATACAAAGCTGTGTGATTTTTTTTTTTCATAGCATAAGGCCCGCAAAAGGAAATATATATTTCAAAATATAATGATTAAAATTTACATTTAATAATATTTACTCATTTATATAATATTTTTAGCATATAGTTTACATAAAAAAGCTCACTAAAGACATTATATTTGACTGTTTCTACATGGAAAATGTCTATAATTTAAAATATATATCAACGCGAAAACCATATAAATAATGAACATTGAAATAATTAGCCATGATTATTTCTTTCATCTAATAATAAACATTAAAGGAAGTCATAATGAATACCTAAGCTTAGATATATAAATCAAACCATTATGATTTTCTAAAAAAATTGAATATGTGCATCATGTTTGAAATTACAGAGATAGGCCATCACTTTTGGGAAAAACAATCACAGGAAGGAGAATGAAAAAAATCAACAAAAAATATTCATAGAGAGACATAGAAGGAATGAATAGGGATACCATTTAATAGAGATGAATACAAGAGCTACGAATGAACAAAAAAATTGTGTTTCTAGAAAAAATAAAACTTGTCATGGGGATTTCATTTTATTTTGTTAGGGAAGAACAAAAAAATGTGGTTTTAGAAAGAGTATGGTGGTTTGACAGGGATTGTTAGGAAAATTATTGTTTACATGAGCTTATGGTTAATTGCTAAGCATTATATTTTTATAATGTATATAGTATAATAATTGTAGTTATTAAAACCACTCACAAAGTAAGGAAAAATTATTAGGAAATTTTCCTATATTTTAGGACTTGTAATTGCCTATATATACATGGGTATTGGTGTATTAAAATAATATAATGAAAAAATATATTGTTTTTGTGTGGTCATTATGAACCAAATTCAAGATTTGGTATCTGAGCGTGGATATACAGTCATATAATGGAAGAATAATCTCTTACCAGGGCATCTTGAATATCTTGTGTTAATATTTTGACTGGGTTACAAGATAATATTTTCCCCTGTCTCAGGATCATGGAGGATTCTATTGAGGACACACTAATAAATTAGAATTGAAAATTAGATATGCAAGAATATCTGAACCAATTTTTGTTTCTATCCTTCTGTATTAGCATTACCTTTGCCTTCAAAATTGATACTATACGTGGGCATCAGCAACAAAGATAATAACCAGGAATTTTGGTATAGGGCATATTCGATCATCTCTATTCAATAACAGATCTCCAGCTATGTTCTATGATCAATTATTGGATATACCCATATGGAATATATTTCATTCCATACGATGCATGTTAGACATACCGTGATTGCAATAAGCCTACCATTGATTGTTTGGCATCTTTGAGCAAAGACAACTTGATTGATAATGCCAGCTCTTCCTAATCGCATTGTACCATTAAATTTACTTTCATGAGGGCCGGTTAGTATCTACAAAAACTGACGGTCTCAGGATCTACAATTAATGTTCCTGACACAGTTTTACATAGATATTTTGGTTCCCATCGAGCTGGGTAATCCTCCTGGTAATAAGCAAGGTCGTTACTCTCCAGCAATGAACTGATGCATAGATACGTATGTGATGTCCTAACGTAGATCCTCATCAATTGAGACAACTCTGACAACTTGTGTTTCTATTCATAGCCATATCCTGATTAGAGACCAATTTAGAAGTGCAATGCAGAGACCCACACGTACGTGTCATTGATTGACCTTGAATAACCTCATTCAAATTTAATCGGCTTCAATGTAAGATTCTATGTCAGATTTCCATTACAATACAGTGAGAATCAATGCCATTTGATCATAGATCTGATATGATATTTTGCAGATCACGAGTCACATGGCACTTGTATGGCGTTAGAGAAGTCATTAAATGCATCGAGTCTCACTTTCATTAGAATGTGTGTAGATCTTAGCCAGTTACAATCTCTGTCATGATCCCATCACATCATAAGGCCCAAATTTTCCCTGAATTACCTCACCATTGTTGCTACTGTTAATGGATTTGTTTTCATGAAGTCTTCATTATTGAAAGTGTTTTGGATTTAGTAGTTCAGTAGAGTAAATGATTAGAATTACCTTTGTCAACTCCCACTCTCAAATTGTATTGAACTAGTAGAAAACCTCTTTGATTAAAGGGACTCGTAGAAATCTAGGGTGAAATTTAATTTGTTGTCAAAATATCTGAAACTTGGTTAGATCGTTATTGTCTATAAGTCTACATACTTTGGTGATTCAAAATTAATTGAAGTCTTGTTTACTTTTCTTGTCATAAATTGCACGGTATGGTTAGTCACCGAAGTCTCATAGGGTAAAAAAGTCTTATTATTGAAGCTATGAATGCCATGTGAATTTAAAATGTAATCTCATGAAGTTTATTACTGGATTTAATTCATTTTCTAGTCGAGGTCAATCTAATACTCAATAGTCAAGTTGTAATTTGTTAAAGTCAAGTGAGTTATCGTCAAAAGTCGTATTGGCAAGTATCATTGTAGTTGTAAAAGTTACTAAAAAAAATTAGAAAAATAAAAATTTAATTGCCTTACAGATGCATTTTCAAGTGTTACCCAACGTCCGGAAAATATAATTCTGATTTCACATTCATGTGGGGGATGTCATAAAATAACCCCAATGTAGGATGAAATGTTGAGCTTCATACAACCAATTCAACTGGTTAGAAAGCAGCTGAAATGGAAGACGGAGGCAATCTAAGGATTGAGGTCAATCAAAAACTCTCTTCACAACTCACTAATGACGAGGCCGCACACTGAGCTTTGGTGGCATATTGTGGCATGTACTTTTAGCCTTTAGAGTGGTGTGCATTATTTTACCAATGGGCAATGAGTAAATTGATTTCATCATTTCAGTTTGGTATCATGGATTTCAACGTGTTGTGAAAAATAAGAACAAATGTGGTATTTTGTTCACTGTGTATGTGGCTATTCCTACATAATTCCCTCATGTAATAACATAGTGAATAATAAATAGCACAAAGAAATGCAAAACATCATGAGTCTTGAAGAGGTTACTAGTTAGATGTGTTCATGTTCATACCTAGGTTTGTGGTTAGCCTCTAGAAAAACATTGAAGTATTGTTCATATGTGCTCCTACTTGAGTTCCCACACTGTTAGGTCAGATGCGTTCCCTAGAGTGAGCTGGTAAGGATAAGCACAATGATTCTTGAGCATGTTCCCATCCTCATCTGATCAGATGTGTTCTTAAAAAATGCATGGTAGATAAGAAGTTGCAATGTGATCCTTCTTCTACCTTCATTTCGAGTGTTGTACCAAGATGATGATCAAGCATGTCTGGCAATGCTCATTGCACCAAGGAAGTGTGAAGTTGCTTTTGCTATCATGTAAACACTCGAGGGGGGAATGTTAGGAATTCTATTATTTACATGAGTGTTTGGTAAATGAGATTACATGGTCACGTAAAATTTATTTAATTGTTAAGAGTTATATTGTTACCTGTTAACAATATAACGTATATAGTCTAATACGTTGTGGTTGTTAAAACCACTCATGAAGTTAGGCAAAGTTGTTAGGAAGGTGTCCTATATTTTAGGACTTGTACTTAACCTATATATATGTGGGTATTGGTGTATTAAATCCAGAACTAGTTGCTAGACATTTTAACTTAGGAGTGTCCTTGTCATCAACTAAGGTTGGCACATTTCATTAACGCTAGATGCGTGATTTGATAACTACACCTTTATGTAGTATCCAAAATTCTATACAAGCTTGATGATGAGTGTGGAACCTGTTGTATCCTGGTTAGCAGACAATCACTAGAGATCATGAGTGAAGTAGTATGCAATCTATTTTTCTTCCTTCCTTTGAATGTCATCATTCTATGGGACTCCTAAACTACAATCCTCGTATCACTTCATAAAAAATGGTATACTGATATTCATTCAATCATATTATGCGATTGATCCGCAATCACTAAGGGAGAAACCTCCTTTAGATGGAATACTATTTCATGCACAATTTTGCATTATAAAATAAATAAGGTAAAGGTGAGGAGGAATACCTGTGAAGTCAAAGAAAGGTTACATCTACATTTCTTAGAAGTATTTAATATATTTTTTGATACATTGAACGAGCTCCTTTTGTGCTAGGAAGGACTACCTAAGAATTTGAACACAAGACCATAAGATAACATTAATAATACGAGGTCAGTGGACTACCTAACATGAGCTAGATCGCATTGAATGTGGGGGATTTTGCTAATCCTAGAATTTACTATTAATCCCACATTCAATATTTACAACTTAATGTAGAGAAATAACAGGGGAAACGAAGGAAATCCTACTGTAGTTGTACGATTTAGGTTTCTCACACAAATATGCTGGGATTTAATCTAATAATGTACAAAATGGAACTTAATGGGGCATAAAGAAAAAGTGGTCGGTTATCAAGGTATGTAGGTGTAGAAGAAGGTGTTATAGGAGACCTAGGTGAAGTTTGGTGAGGTTTTGGAAATATAGTTTTAAAGTGTAGTAAAGAAATATGGGATATACATTTATTATTAATTGGTGATCAAATTACCAGAATTCAATGACCGATATCAGTTATAGTGAGCCGATGCTGGTATCAAAGTAATTAACCAACGTAAATGTGTCATGTGGTAATACTGATGTCAGATAGCTAGGGAACATTTATAATTGATAGATTTATTAATAAATGGGCTGGTTGGGAGAATCTCTGTGATTGCACAGAGAGTTTGGAGGGATTAGGATAGGTGCTAGGATTTTATGTGAAGGCTTAGAGATGGTACACCAACTAAAGTGGTTGTAGAAGTGGTATGATAGGTTCTTATGGATAGGTTGTCGTTTGTCAGATGGGTTTAGGAGGTAGTTACATTTGGAGAGACAGTAAATCTATAAACATAAAGGATTCTAATCACTAGACATCTAATTCACATCAGCTTAATAACTAGATTGAAATGAACTTAACTAGACTATTAGAGGTTGATAGACGATGGTTATTGGTATTCCTTCCAATATGTGTTAATGAAGAAATCTGGGTCCAAATCTTACTGTCCCATATCAAAACCCTGAAGGCTCGCATTGGCACTTCATCCTTAGTGAATGTAACATTCCCATTTTAAGACTTTAGAAACAAGGAATTTTTTTTTTACATAATGTTCACTGTTCTAAATAAAGCATTATTTAGAACAAACATTCCATGCCAATCAATCTCAAATAGATAACCATATGCAGCTGTAAATGACTTGGTGATCCACCGATCTATTCATTTCATAACTCAGTGATCTACTGATCTATTTATTTCATAACTCGGTGATCTACCGATCTATTTATTTCATAACTCGGTGATCTACCGATCTATTTATGTTAACTTTAAGTATTGAATACTTATCGTTTACTTCGTATACTTGGTTTTTCCTACCCTAAACTGGGTACCGAGTGATCTGTTTAAATAACATATCTGAATATTTGTTACCAATATTCATCTGATATCATGTTGCTTCAAACTTGGTGACATAGGACAACGCAACCAGCAGCTTGCGATACTTTGGCCAAAGATTTCCAACATACTGTGTATGTCACTATTCCTAGATGACATACTCGTCATTTCAGAATACATCCTTCACCTCACTCCTCTGTTATCAAGAATGGTCTTTACTGACTACCGTCAGTCCACTTGCCCAAGGTTTAACCCTAGCCCTGGTTAGAAACATAAATTATTATAGGAAGATGCTCACAATGACTTAGGGTATATGGGCATACTCGGTTGACCTAAGTCAACCGGGTGTGCCAAGGTACCCTAAGCCATTGAAAGCTACTACCTATCCTAACATGCCACTAACTTGACCTAGAGAGAAACTAAGTTCAAGTCCTTATTTGTGTGTAGATCTAGATGATCAATGCAGAAGGGTGTTGCCACATGTCAACTGCAACGTTGTATTCTCGAGAAGACCCAAGTCTTCTTGAAAGTATAGCCCTGTAGTTGGTGTGTGCCAACATCCTACAGAAACTACCTCATCGAGATGTACATACCCCTAGGAGGTTATTAATACATTGTTAATTTGGATTATGTCTTGATTACAACAACCCTGCTAAACCCTAATCCAACACTCCATAAGTTCTTTTCTAAATTTGATTCATTTAGTCATTGAAGAACTTCCTTAACTTATGATTGCTTTTAATGTTCATTTACTTAGTTTAACAAGAATTTAAAACAGGACAGCAATATCATAAGTTTTCAATAAAATGTATTTTAACATTCAGGAAGGTTTAACAACCACATAGGTCCAACTAAAGTAGACTTCATACAAAATGAAGTCTAATGATTAATAATCATATCTCCAATCCTTTTTGGTTTACATTCATTTGAGAGAGGAAGAGTCTTCCTCTACATGATTAAGTGTTAGGGTTTATCATTCACAATATCCATAGTTCTTACTGCATGTTCATTACGCATCACATTACTATGTTAAATTGTTTAGATAATACACATCATCTTATGCAACTTAACAAGCTGCATCATTATAAGGGAAATTGAACTAATTCCCTTTATCCATCTTATCAAAGGATAACAAGATAAGCATAATATAATATGAAGAATATCAACAAGATAGAACTTCCATCTCCTTCATAAAAGTACGAGATAATTTACACAACCAATGCAAATAAATCACAACTCACAATTCATCATTATAAACTTATAAATTTACAAGACTATGCACTTTAGGCGTACTGCATAACAACAACCTTCATTCTAAAAAGTATACAACTTTTCTTTTTCAATACAACTAAAGAATGATTCAGAATTCTTTACAAAGAATCAGACTTATATCAGCCAATGCATCATATAATTTTTTGCCTTCTTTTATCACTTACGATGTCCATCTGCAAAAATTACTAGCACGGGTCAGTTCAATGAACTGAGCATGATAAGCACTAAGCATTAAAACGAAGTGCATTCCACTAATTGTTTCATTAAAGCAACACTACTTTAATGAGATAATTAATATATCATACAATAAGCATAAGTGATACCAAACAGTAAAGAAGTACAATTATAAATCTAGATCCACTTTTAAGAGAAGAGCAGAATATAATCCACAACATCTGCCTAAAAACTTAAAGTCTAATTGATCCTATAAAAAAATTTTAAACAAACAATAGATCTTGCCATCCCATTATTTCATAATTCTATCCTAATAGAATACAACATTTATCTTTTCTATAAGACAAAAGAAGTGTTTACAACATGGTTCATTCTAGGATGATTCATCTAAATCTTAAGCAAGAATAAGAAGAACCATTACGTACCATACCCAAACTCATAACATCCAAAAAATAGATCAGGTTCATAACATGAATTATCTGTTTCCTTTCTGGGATAACAATCTTATAAATTCAACATTTAAGATATACATCTAAACAAAATTTCATAACAATCCAAGAAGGTATAGAAAATCAAAACAGTCTAACTACAATTCTAATTCTACTTCTGCATGTTAGAAGTTATCAATCAAAGATCTGAAACCAACGTTCACAAATCAAAGTAGTCCCATAAAGGAGTTAATCTCTACTCGAGTTCACCCAAAAAGATAGAGTACAAGAGACAAAACCTACTCCTATCCATCCAAACAAAGCAAGGCTTAGTCAACAACAATCGATCCCACAAGTATGCATTTAGTTATCAGTAGAACCGACTTAGCTACTATCTTTCTACATCATTACAACAAATGATTCGAACAAAGTAGACCAACAAGCCATAAAGAAATCACCATCTCGTAAGAGAATCGAGTGCAGAGAAGTTCAATCAATGAGCTTATCCAAAAGATAGAGAAAAGGAATCTCTATTAGGAATGGTCCAAATAATCAATCATTTCATTAAACTGAACAAATGAATTTCCTGTTTCAATTCAAATCAGAATGAAAAACATTTTACAGTCCCAAAAATAGTATACTGATCCCAAGAGAATATATATATTTTCTCTCTTTAAAAGAAACCCAAGGACTCATTACTGTACCCAGCAAGAATAGAATCCTGAAACAGTAAGCTAACAAGTTCAGAATTATCCACGAACTCAAGACTGAAGACTCATAAATGCTTCACAACTTATTACGAAGAGTATGTAGTTCGTGATTCAAAAAGAACTATACACAAAACAACTGAACGGAGAAAGTATCCTTCCCGTATAAATTCAGTGTACAAGGGTAATAACTCAACCTTCCACTGAGACCCAAAATTATTTTAAAGGATCAGAAGAGAGAGAAAGAACCCAAAAATGTCTAAGTCAGAAGATGTCTCATTCTTATCTCCAATGCAACTGAAACAGAAATCTGAAACAAGACTTTCACAACCACAAAATTGTGACAGAGGAGACTTAGTTTCAAACAAAACAGTCAACCCAGAATGTGGGTTTCCTCAAAACAGAGGGGAAAGAACACCCCCCCAAATCTCATGCCATTACCATCTCAGAGAAGATGATACAGTCATAAAAATAGAAGTACCACATTCTTTTAAACAAGACGTTCCCAGTTCCAAATCTTGAAGGGATTACAAAATGACTCAATCAAGCTATCACCTAGTTTTCTGGTGAGTAAGTTGTTCTATAAAAGAGTTATAAGCTTTAAGCTTTTAATACAAGTGAAACCCAACACAAAATACCAAAACAGAATTGAATTCATCGATTCAATTAAAAATTCTTAACACTCAAGTTCCAAATATGAGTACAGTGTCGAACACGAGCTTCACATAAAAGTTCAGAACTTCACAAGTAATTTAAAATACAAGTACAGTGCCAAATACAAACTTCAAGCAACAGTTCAACATTGCATAAGTTTCCAAACACTAGTTCAAAACAACACGAAGCTCCAACACAAGTTTATATCAAAACACAAAGCCCAAAAACAAAATCAAATGGAACTCAAGGTTCCCATAAAGTTCAGAACCCTATATTGCAACGAAGTTCAGTTCAAAGCAAAACAACCTCGAATACAAGTTCCAGAATGAAAAATAGAGCTACAGAAACAAGTTTCACATACAAGCTTCACATGCATGTTGTCATAGAACTTGCACAGAGAGAAAGTTTCCAAAACAACATTATTTTTGCCATGGATTCATATCCAAACATCACAGAGATTCATAAAACCTAGCAAGAAAATAACCAGTCAAACATGAAAACATGAATCTCATGAGAGTAGAGTTGTTTTAATGAATCATTTAGAAGAAAGCAAAGAATCTTAATGGTTAGATCCTATCATGCCTTGATAGTGCTTCTGCCAAATCGAAGGAGACTTCCAGCCGAGCTTCCAACTCTTTTTCTCCTCCATGAAAGATCAACAATCAAACATATTTTCTTCCTATGCCTCATATACTTTCCTTCGATCAAAAATAGACCGTAGAAACCAAAAATAGCTTTGAAGTGAAGGTCAAACTGCTGGTTCGAAGAACCAGATAGCTCCATGTAGAGAAAAATCCGCAATGCATGCAAAACCAAATAACCTCCTACAAACCCACCTTCCAAGTTTCCAAGATGGTTTGCACACAAAAACTGAGGCCCATCAATGCCATTAATTCCAAATTTCCCACTTATCTTTCCTTGCCACCACCTCCTAAAACTGGTGAAGGCCAATTCCATCCAAACATGCAATTCCATCTTTAGTGGAGCTTCCACGTATGCCTCCACTAAAGTTAACTAGCCCCTGCCAAAACTGGCAGTACCACTATCCATTAAACCCTATCAACTCACTTAAATTCCATTGGAACCATCGCCTTAGAGACATGCAACCCTTAGGTTCCCTTTTAATAGTTTAGGATGGATCCCATAAAACTTAGGTTAGCCTAGCAATTACCACCTTAGGTCTTAAAACATTTTCCAATAGTAATTCCCACCTTAGGTTAGATTCAATTCATAACCATTTAGTATTAGGTATTAGTTAAAAATAGCCTAACATTACTTTAGTAATCCTTCCCTTATTCATTTAGCACAATGCTTAGGTTAGGATGCCAACCCAACAAAATAGAATAAGAGGCTTAGGTTAGAATAAAATCCAAATAAGTAAACGTAGCTAGAACATAGGTGTTCTTACCTAGCTTAGGATACTGTTAGGATAATCCTTAGGTTTTAGGACTCTGAACTCCTCCTCTGTCGTGAAATAAATTGAATTTTTCTTACGTCCTTAATGTCCTGCTAAGATCAATCACCAAAGACCCGAGCACAAACATACAGCTGAACGAAAACACGTTCACATAAGACCAAAGAATTTGTAACATACAAAGTTCAGTCCTCTATGTCCCTCAAACTACTAAATGTCAATTTACCATTCAGTCTATGAAGAAGATTTGAAATATTCCTTGGATCACTGAAATTGATCCAAGGATGAGTCAGAAGAAGGGATAAGTCTGCAACTCTTAAAGCCAGATTGCAACTCACCTTTCCATAGTGAAAATGAATTCTTGATAACCATATGATTTTAGTCTAATGATTTTTAAGAACAGAAATGATTTATCCTTATCAAGCATGATCTTCAACAGTCAAAAGAACACATCTTTATCCAGAAAATCACATGTCAACACTTGAAATGCAAAAGAGGAATATAACAGTTGTCAAGGGTGTTAATTACAAAAAGAATGCAAGAATATAAGAAGAAATCAATAATCAACACATTATTCTTTTATAGTTAGCAATAACTTAGGGTACTCATTCTTAATGTTTGCCTCCAACTCTCTCCTATCGGTGAGTCCCTTCTTGGCCTTAGTAGGGATGTCACCAAACACAGAATCCATTTCATCTAAAGTCATATCTTTTTTTCCCTTATGCTTCAACACCCTTAACACGTTCTCCAAGCCTAACACCATGTCATCCATCACATCCATACATTATACTATCAGTTTTCTTGTCTCCTTTATTCTATCATCATGAGGGTCTTGGGATGCCTTAAGCGTGTTGTGCTTCTCTGCTAATAACTTCTACCAGTCCTCACATCCTAAAGTATCGTTGTTTTTGGTGAGAAGGACCTAATTTTCTTATGTCAATGTCCTTGTTTATACTATTTTTTCTGGATCCTCACATATGTCTAGTGCAAAGTTTTACTATTTTAATTTTTCCTTCAATGTGTCAAGTATGGCATCATACTCAACTATTCAATAAGAAATCTACTTTTGGGTTCTCTCTCTCTCTCTCTCTAACGGTGCTACAACATATTTTTATTTCTTTGCAGCTATTTCTTCCTTATTTGGAACATGCATTGTAGTCTCATCCAACATCAAATGAAATAACATACACAAGTAATGTAATGTGGATGGAAATTTCTTAGACATATTTTCTTCATACAGTGGCCTTTCCTATAATAATTTTATCACCAATCTTCTCTGCCATATCAAAAATGGGACGCGCCTTCGCATCTTCTCTCTCTTTCACCTATTTCAAGCATTGAAATTATTCCTCTTTATCCTTCTTATCCTCCATTAATGTCTGAATAGTAGCCACTTTGTCAAATTCCAGCAAGAAACCTTTGCAGATATCTTCAATAAAGCATTGTTCACTTTCTCATTAGAGAACATTGTGGGTTTAATTGTCACATGATTAGAATGTGTAGCCTTCTTCATTCATCTAGTGGCACATGAATCCTCACACACATCAAACTTGGGTTCATCCATGTGAGTTTGCATACTCCATTTAAAATTATTTCTTGGTGTGTGTATTTGTCATGTCAGAGTCCATTAGTTCCAATCCATACAGTTGTTATGTGGGAAAAAAATTCTATGGAACATGGCATGCATAGTATTTGTTGGGTAGTTGACATACCCAAACTCTATTTTCTACACCATCTCTTCTTCTCTCTTCCCACTAGTGCACTCACCTTTATTTCCTTGTGTTTTATCACCTTCCTTCTTCTCTTTCTCCAATTCCACCCTCTGGTCCACCAGTTGACTATTCAACACTATCTTCCTTCTTTGTATCTCCCCTAGTGTAACATTCTTCTTCGTGTTCATGTGTACTTACACTCAGGACACATAAATCAAACCATGGTTGCTCGCCACCAATTTCTTCATCTTATTGAACCTTAAGGATAGGTGTGGAGACATCATTGTGTGTGGTTGCATGTGATGAATTCTCCTCATCACTATATTTTATAGGCACATACTTGTGCCTTTTCTTTCTCTCTACTTCGGCCGTCTTTATGAGTGTTACGCGTGATGACCTCCTCACAAAATATAAAGTTCTTATGCCCACATCTGCATTCTTCTACCCCCCTGCATAGTTTTCTTCTTTCTCTTCTTATTCTTCTCACTCAATGACATTATTTATGTCTTGTTTTTCCTACCTTGGGGGTGTTTCTTCAAGAGGCCTCTTAATCCCATAGTCTGTTTATCCTTAGGAGGACTTGGCAGTAATAATTCCTCACCTAGAATAATTTTACCTTCCTTAAACCTCGACCTAAGGTACACATACACCCATGCGAGATGAATCTTCCCTTGAGCCATGACCTCTGGAGTGATATCAATATTATCAGACTCCATTGTTTTCTACATATATCTCCTTAGGATTTACATCTCTCCCAATGTTGACCTTTTATTTTCACATGCTCATGATATGCATTTTCCTTCTCATGAGCACTATCTAAGACCTCGTGCATACCCATAGTATGATAAACATATATATTCTACATTTCATCATCATAAAATCATGTAAATAAATTACTCTTCTCTTTTTCTATCCAGGCTCACCCAAGTTGTTCCTCATATATCTCTTCTTCCTCAAATAACACATTTGAATCCAATTCTCCAAACATATCTAATAGGAGTTTCTTATCCTTCACATTATCTCCCAAAGTAAGGAAATTCATAATCTATAATTCATCATTCAATGGTGGTTTAGTAGAAAAATATTTCAAAGGTCTGAATCATACCTAAGGTATTCTCCTACCAATTAACTATTACCCTTGTTAACTCTGCATGAACATAACATAACAAAAACACACGCAACATTTTAGGGTGGAATAGAAATTATGTATCTAGAGTGATGGTGGCAAGGCCTCTATCCCCTCCATCCAAAGTGTCTCACAATTCTGAATGTGGTGCAAAGGAGGGGAATTCCCATGAAATTTGCATATCTGAGAAGGTAAATTTCTCCTAAGAAACCCGATAGAGAAGGAGATTCTCACTTCTCACGACTCTAAAAGGTTATCTTTGTGTGTAATCCACAAATGCGTATCTGTCCCATGCAAGGTATATACTAGCATATTTATTCTATCACCCTCATCCTTCCACTGAGCTTCTAAGGTGCATTGAAATACATCAAGGTTTTATTCACCATTATACCAAGGTACCTGGTTATAACTCAAGAACCTAACCATCCACAACCTGATTACATAAGTAACTGTGTTCTCTATCTCTTATCCAACCATTGCATACATTCCATGCACCTAGTTATCACAGGAAACACTAGTTATATCACTCATAGAATAAGAATCATCCCACTAAATAATATCTTCTTTATATGGCTCACAAACTTCAGAATCTCTAATTGTGAGCACATATATCCTATTCAAAACCTCTTCACTAAATGGTTCTACATACAGTGAAACATTTGCATCTATCAAAGGAATAATCAAGAACTCCTCATTATCAAAACTGGTGTATCCTTTGTTAAAGCGCAGATCAACATTATTAGCAAGGCACTAAGGGTGCCCAAGTAGCACTGGGAAACTATCAACCTTAGTAAGCTCAAATAATTCAAAGTCCATAGTGAACTTGGCTACCTGAATTATAATAGTTTCATCCTTTAATAATCTAATAGTATTAGCACTATTCTTGTTCACCAAGTACAACACATATAAAGAGAGTTATAATTGTGGTCTCCCCATCTGATTCCATGCATCCAAGGTGAGTACATTCACTTCTACAATAGTATTAATCAGTATGTTTCTCAGAAGCCACCCATCAACAACTGCATTTAGTGTGATTTCCTTATCATATTCATGACTACGATGAGGTAAATTGACATGAAATATTTGTCTCTCATTCCACCCTCAGTACGTGGTACCTTTTATCTCAACCATTCACCTAATAATGGAATAATATTTTCTAGTCATAACAACTTACATACCTCTTTCAGGTCATTAACATCCTTCCATGGAAGTTCAACCTTCTTTTCCTACTCCATCTTGTGTGCTTTCTCCTTCAAGTATTTAATTTCACCATGCAAGTTCCTAATAACCTCCATAGTTTCCTGATAAACTTCCTTTTGATGGGTAGGATCTAGGTATTTTGCATTTGTCACCTCCTTCTTTGTAATAATAGGATATTTCTTCGAAATCTCACGAGCGTGCGCAAGCTCAACATGGGTAGTCACTAATATAGGTAGTAACTTAGGAACAAAATCTAACTTTGGCATCCAATGATATTCAACAGTGCATTGTAATTTAATCATTCCGACACCCTTATCATTCTTCTTATAGTTCTTACTCATGTGCTCATATAACTTAGGGAATTCTTCAAAATTGTGTTATTTCCCACACCATGAGAAGATTATATTCAGAGGTAATTCATTACTATAATGATCAACGAATCCCCATGTAAAACCTTTTTTTGTAATGGAATTCACTTCTTTCACCGTCACAACTATGGCCTCTGTATCCTTTATGGTAACCTCTACCTCTACCACCGCAATCAGGGTGCCCTTCATGATGTTGTCCTTCCTACTCCTTTTAATTATTAGTGATGCTATTTTAGCACACAAATATTTCAATAGCCTTATGAATATAGTCAATCAATCTAAAATTCTTTGTATCATGAGTGTGGGACTTAAAATTTTAAAGTATGAAGACATGTTCTTCCGGATTGCATGCTGCAATAGAGGTCATCTACTTGAATCATGATGTAAGTGATAGATCTCACAATCCCACAACATGGAGCACACCAAATTAAGCAAACATTTATCCTTAGTATGTACTTCAACCTCACAATTTGTACAACATATGCCACTACATGTCTTATGAGCTGAATTTGCTAATAGTTTCTCCAACTGTTTCACCATAGATGCAATATGTGCCTCTAAGAATGGGATAAATTTAGTGTCTATGATTCCAACTTCCTCAGCATGTAGACATACCTCCAAAGCCTCGTGTGGATCTATAAATGTCTTATGATAGATCACCATTCTAAAATGTGTGATCAAACTACCAATAAACCACTATGCATGATGGCTAGGGTGAATATAATAAGACAAATTTGATGGAAAATTTTGAAAAAATGTGCACCCTACTCTCTTACGCTCTCAGCCATGCCTTGTTTAATATATTTCAATGCATTGATGCTTTTCTGTTCAAAATCAATTATATGAAACTCATCCAAGAAAGCATCATACAATGCATTATAATCCACAATATTCTAGTTCGAATCATACTTCTTATACCATCTATGCTCGCACCCTTGCAAAGCAGTAACAAACTGACTTTTCTTACTCTTAAGAGATGTGATTCCCATACCACGCCATAGTATCTCACACATGTGCACATGATCTATTACATCCTTAATTCCTCTATACTATGAAAGGTGAAGATACATCTCATAATAAACTTGATGTGGTTAGTACGGACCATGCCCACTAGACCTAGAACCTATATTACCCCTGGTGTTCCCTCTACCTCCAAAAACACCAGATCCACTAGATTTTAAGCCTCAAGATCCTCTTGATCCACCTCATATAGTGGGAACTTGACCATAGGATATGTTACTTTGTGTTCCAACTACTATACTAAATTTAACTACCATAATCTACAAAGTTGTGATACTTCCAGACATATTACCAACGTTCTACATGCCCACACATTGTCCTGATGATGTGCCAAAAAATATACCACCAATCAAACTACCAAAAAAAAAAATTTTGCGTGGCCATAGGTGTATGTGTCATCTGATGAAATTTCTATTCAATGAAAATTGAAATATATCTATTTCTACCCTATCACCAACACTGGTTAGTTTCTCAGTAAATGTTTGAGGAACCGGAACACCAAGTGCAAGGGAAAGGTCAGTAGGTGGGATTAGATGTGTTCCTATGGACCTTATTATTTCCTCTTCTGATGTACTCTCATTTTAAGCTAAAGGGGATTATCTTCCGTGCTTTTCTGAAATGGGGTAGTACCAACTACTCAGGTTCCACTTCCTCCTCATGAACTTTGAATCCTCAGTGCATCTCATGTCTCTAAAACTCCATAGAATCTTCAGTGCCATGATTATTCACCAATTCCCTCTCCCACACTTCATTATACTTAATGCATCTTCCCTCCCTTTCCTTTTTTACCGTAAGTTCCACCATATTTTACCACACCTGCTCCTGCCCCCACGCATGATGGAGGTTTAGCTAGCCATAGGTAGTTCTTTCAAATCCAACGTTATCAAAAAGATCTTAATCACTACATAAATTACATTAAAATAAGATCATCTGGTTTCATGAAAGAAATCAAACTCAATAGCCTCTAGAAACAAATAAGTAGAAATAACCTACTCCAATGTATAACCATGCACCACATTTTTTCACCAATGATCTACAATGTGTGTCCAAGTCACATCAGCATCTTACAAATTCTGATAATCATCTTGTGTCCAAATAATTGATCTATACGTCTAATTTTTCTTTGATGCATATGCCATGAGCCAATCATACAACTCTACAGGAAAATAGCAAAATAAATTCTCATAGATTTAATGATACAAATATTCTTCAACCCACACGTAAGCATTAAAATCAGGTTTGGTATTATATCTTTGAGAAAAATGGCCTTCTAAGTCTACAACCCAACTCTCAATGTTTTCCAAAGTTAACTGATACGTCATCATCATGAAACATCCTTGAAATAACTTGAAAAGAGATCCAAGGAACTGAACCAAAATGTAGTCTTATTTTCCCACTCAAAACACTAGGCACACTGGAAATTCACCCATATGAATCTGAACGCTCAATTGAAGCACAAAAAGGTGCCAAGTCCCTCTTTTTATACCATTTTTGTTAATATGTTAGCATGAATGTCCATATACTCCATATCCATAAAAAGTAATTAAAGGCAAAGCATAATAAGAATCAATTAACAACCATAGTGTATAATGAATCAAACAAGGATTAAGACCAAATTTATCATACAATAACCAAGAATAGAGACATCAACAATCGGTATCCATCCACAATGATCCATCATATTAATTCATTACAAAAACACAAAAGATGAATACACCATGAGTATTAACACAATGTCATACGTGTAAAATCATACCAGTAGCATAACTCTGTTACAAATCTAGTCACACCCATAAACCATGCAAATCAATATATAGGTTACATGCTCAATATATAGGGCTGGGAACTTGACCTTCACCACCCATGCACTCTCAAAATAGGTTACATGCTCAAAATATCCATGCACCAATACAAATATAACTAAAGAATCATGCAAGCTTTGCCTAATAATATATTATCTATAATTAACTCCATATCTAACTATATTATTAGCTCGAACTTTTCATGACTCTTGATTTTCCTCTTGTTCACAAATAGCCTTTGCATATTATTGAAGTCTTCACATCTTTATCTAATACGTGATCAACACTTTATCCTATTTTTAGTTTGTAACATGCAAAATGGCTAGGTCTCAAAATCTATCTTCCTGGGTGTGAATCTTCAGGGCTTAACTCTATCAAACATCCATGCCTATATATGCACCTACTTCTTATGCACCTCTATCATATGTGCTTTTGTTACATAGGTAATATTTTAGCAGGCCAAAAATATGCACATATTATGTTGTTCATTTATATTATGCAACACATAATTCATATTGGTTTATATCTAGGAAAATGCTTAATGAATGCTAAGCTCCATTAATTGTGTTAGATCAAAAATAATTTTGTGTCTATGAAAATTCTTAGTGACTGATAAGATTAAATACTTAATGAAAGGAATGGATTGATTGACCTCTAGTCTAAAATTTTTCTTATTTTTAAAATAGTGACCACTGAGCTCCATTAATTTATTTAGATTAAAAAATTGTTCGTATCAAAGAAAATGCTTAGCATCCGCTAAGCTTGAATACTTACTGAAAGGAATAGATTGAAGACTACTAGTATAAACAATTTCTTATTTTGAAAATAGTGATAACTAAACTCCATTAATTACTTTAGATCAAAAATTGGTTTATATGAAATAAAATTCTTAGTAACGACTAAGCTCGAATACTTACTGAAAGGAATGGATTAACAACCGCTAGTGTAAACAATTTCTTATTTTGAAAATAGTGTTCGAATAACAAATCATAGTAATAGATATTAATAGTCACTATGTATTTTCCTTTATATATTTCCATGAGAAATATGCGTGTAATGGACATTTTTTACTCTCAAAGGATATGGAGGGATTTGCCTAGTCAGGAAAAAAATTATTTATTTAAAATTCTTGCATGGTGCTCATATGACATCATAATGTGGAGACATGCATTCTTACATATTATTGGGGAAAGATTCATTTTGCATAATAGCATTATGTCCTAAAGGATGGATTTAAAGTTCAGTTATGTTTTTGTCATCATATAATTTCTTTTCTTAGATTAGCTACTACTAGTCTCACACCTTTTAATCTTTTCTTCATTATACACATCATTGTGCATCAAACAAAATTATTAGTGACCACTAAGATTTATTTCTTATTTTTAAAGGAATGGCTTAGCCGCCAAAAGGAACAATAAATTATTAATTTTCAAAATAGATCTTGAAGGATATGGAGGGATTTTCCAAGGTGGGAAAAAAGATGTTTATAAAAAATGTTAGTAGGATGCTCATACAACATCATAGTGTATTGACATGTCATCTTACATGTTTTTGGAGCAAGTTGCATTGTGTATAATAACATTATATCCTAAAGAATGGATTAAAAGTTTAGTTTTTTTTTTTCTTCATAAATTCTCTTTTCTCATATTAGTGACTGTTAGTCCCACACCTTTGCATATTTTTCTTTATTACACATTGGTGCACGACAAATAAAATACTTAGTGATCGCTAAGCTCAAGTACTTATCAAGAGGAATGTCTTAGTGACCACTAGTCTTAACAGATTCTTAATTTTCAAAATAGAGAGATCAAATAACAAGTCATAGTAGTATATATTATAGGTCACTGGGCATTTTCCTTTATTTATTTATTTGAGAAATATTTTTGTAGAGGATATTTTGTACTCTCAAAGGCTATGGATGGTTATCCCTAGTTGGGGAAATAGTTGATTACTAAAAACATTTGTAGGGTACTCGTACAAAATCATGATGTGGAGACATGTTGAATTGAATGTTTCTGAGGAAAGCATGATTTGGTATAATGGAATTATATCATATCGGTCAAAGTTAAAGTTCAATTAGGATTTTGTGGTTGTTAACACTCTTTTTCTTAGCTTAGCCACCGCTAGGGTCAAAGCTATGTATCTATTATTTATAATACACATTGGTTTGTATTAAAGAAAATGTGTAGTGACCACTAATCTATATTACTTATTGATAGAAATGGCTTAGTGGATGCTAATCTAATTTTTTTTTTTCAAAATAGCTTTCAAATGCACATAATCCATATTAATATCATTACATGTTTTTTTAATTATAACTTTAAAGAAATAATCTTATCTTGGGTGTCAACTTGTTGCATGTTACTTAATATTTAGATGGCTACAAAAAGTGTTTGATATTTTGATTGTAAGGAAGTGAAGTTACTTAACCTCGTAAAATCAGATACAATTTTCCATTTGTAGTAAATCTAATTATGTAAATATGAATCAATTGGAAAGGAATATTACAATTAAAGATAACTTTAATGACATAATGAAAACTAACCAAACACACATATTTAATGTCTCAATAGTGATTATGAATTTTATATCAACTGATTTTTTTGATAAGTAAATGTTATATAAGCTTATAAACAAGTGCATTATGCACCTAATGGTATATGATAGATTATATCCTTATACTATTTACATCTATGTATATAATAAATAGAATCAAACCATCCTCTACCCACTCAATATTTAGAGTCAGAAGATATGTCTTTGATTTCAATCAACTCCATTGTCGCAGACCTAACCTCAAAAATCTCTTACAACTTTACTGGGGAGTTCGTCCCAACCTCAGAAAAGAGCTGATAATACGCCTGCAATGCTGAGTGACACAAAATCTCCTGCCAACATGGAGGCATGGACAATGGAGAAAACATGGACACTAAATCAAGAAAAGGTATTTGAAGGAAACTAGCCTCCTTTTTTTTACAAAAATTAATCATTGATTCAGAAAAGGGCTTACGAATTTCCACTCTCCTTCCTAATTCCATGAAAGAAAACCTGTCCACCCAGTCCATTTGATGAGCATTGCTAACCGAGAATAAGGACCACAATGCAAGACATAATTTCTCAACATTCGTCTCCATACCCAATCTAATTTTTGGGTGAATCAACTATTGACCCAAAGCCACTACCTTACATTTATCAGGATTAATGATTATAATGTGCTCAATAAACTTAGCATCTATTTCCAAATTTATGTGAGCACACCTAGATAGTTGCATATATTTCTATCCCAAAATATTTTCAATGTCTATCATAGATTGTCCAAAATCAATGGAAAATATTACACTTAGTCCATGCTTTGAAATAGTAGAAATGGTCATTTCATAATAGAAAACTGGAAAATAGAAGCAATGGAAGTATGGGTGTCTCCACTGCCTACAAAATCTTAAGGAAAAAAAAAAATATGAAAATATAAATCCTGATCAATACCATTAACAAGTCCCCCTACACTCTAGCACACGTGAGAACAAAGCTTAATAATTAAATGGAAGAACGAGTAACATTAATGATATAATCCAATCAAATATTTCACACTTGACCATTTTCAAATCTGCCAAGGCCATTATGATTAATATTACCTAATACCTTAATGGAAAATATGATTGATATTCCATAATTAAAACCAAATGAATAACATTTAACGCAAACAAAAATAAAATAATGACGTATAAAAATGCATCATTAGACATTTAAGTATCATCAATCTATGTGTATCAATGATATGGATGTCTAAGTACTGATGTAGACACCCAAAATTGGGTCGTGACCCTCTAGGTCCCCTTTCAATTAACACACCCCCTTACCATGACCCCTCTCACATATTCTTATTAAGCTAATTACCTATATTAGGTTAATTATTTCCTCACCCCTCCACCTCACCTTAGACCCATTCCAATTCCAAGGCCATTTAACACCTAAGACTTAGTCATCACTTCCCCTAACTAACTAAGACTTTTCTAAACCTAATATTTATTGCCAACTACCTCTCCCATAAATTTCTCACATGTTTAAATGAGAACCAAGACTCCTAACCCATTTCCATTCTTGATCCATGCCAAAAAGGGAAGAAAATGTTATTTTGAGAAAATTTGACTATTTCTCCCTAACTGATGTTAGTTATTCCTCAGTCGGTGTTGGTCAAGGAACCACCATCGGTTCCTTTAAATAAGTATTTTCAACTCTTTGCCTAGGTTGTTGTTTTGGTTGGTCATTATTTGATCTTGCATCTTGGGCATTCAATCGATTTTATGATCAAATAAAAACTTAATACCACCAGCATTCAATCCTTCACTAAACCAACCTACTTGCTCCACAAGCCTGAACCACTCACACATGGAGAAGCACTCAAGATTCATTACCATAGCACTGGATCTTAGCCATCTCTCCTACGACCACCCACCAACCACTACCATCTACAATCTCTCAGATCTTCATAATAAGTATCTTAACCAGGTTGTTAGTTCTTAACTTTGGTCTTAGATATCTTTGTATTTTATTTTACGATCCTTTCTCTCCCAAATACCATTATCATAGCCCTTCTACCAAACCCTACCAATCTAAACCACCATGTTCCTTTCCAACCACCTCTTTCACCCTTGTTTGATCCTTCACCTAAATCCCAAAACACCTTCCTAAACCTTCCCAACACTTTGTCTAATCATAAAAAGCCCAAAATAACCCCTTTTAACCTTTGGCACCTAATTTCCCCTACTGTGATTGATTAGCCAACCGATCCTAGCTAAAACTAGTTCTCAGACATCGGTTCCCTGACCGGCATCAGTCTCTATGATTAGCATTTTCCCCTAGACTAACAAGCTCATTCACCCACCCAAAACTCCTCAAAACCTCCCATAACTTCACCTAGGCCTCCATACTACCCCCTGCCTCACCTACAGACCTTGATACCCACCACCCACTTTAAATTTAATCTTGTAATCACTATTTAGATTAGATTTGAATTATTGTGCTTGTGTGAGATACCCAAATTATACAACTACAGTAGGACCTCTCTTTTCATGTTATTTATCAGCATTAATTTGTTTTAAAACATGGATTGACAACCTTCTAGGAAGCACCCCGCTTCCTGGATCTAGCTTTCACTAGGAAATCCACCAACCTATGCTTTTAATTCTATCTTGTGGTCTTCCTTTTCCCTTCTTAGGTAGTCCTTCCTAGACAAAAAGGAGTGCTCTACAATCGGCCTGGTCTTCAAACGTGTGCAACCTCTTCACGACCTCCAGGTATTCCTCACGTACCTTACCTTTACCTTTTAAACATTTTTCTCATATGTACGTTCTTATGTGGTGAAACATTTTGGCATGTCTGGTGGGACCCTCATCATTTTTGGGTTCCTTATAGTCTTTTAGGATTGCATTTTTGATTGTTTTATTTCTAAAATCTTCAATAAATCTCTCCTTGGTACATTCTTTCTTCTATTTGCTCTAAAAGTCACATTTCATTTGGTGTAAATTAAAACAAATCATTCTTTCTTCTTTCTTTCTTACATTAGTGAAAGTCATACTCTATTCCTATTCACTATTGCTTTCATCCAATCTCAATCTTTTGATTTGGGTTTAAAATTGTTGCATTGCATCCTGTGTATTCTTGCATTTAGCTCACATAGTCTAATTAGCAATCAAATATAATGGAGGTCATGACCAGTTGATGATTGGGTAATTAAGCATAGTCCACTTTTGCACACACTTTTTCGAAATCACTCAAATAAACAACAAATTTCTTAAACATTCCCCAAATCCCAGGAAGAAGCTATCAAGGATTTAAACACCCATTGATAGTGGGCCCTGACCAGTGTTCTGGTCAGATTGTCATATCAGAGCTTGGACCTCATGTACCGAAAGGTATATCAAGGATGCCCCCACCAAAACATTCCTGAAACCATCCATAGTTGGCTTCTAGGTACCTTATATCCACTCCTTTCTATATATTCACAGTCAGTCCTAAGGCTTAAGCCATCAAAACACTAAAATCTTATTCCTAGGATAACATGTTTGTTAGATTTTTCTTGTTGGATTTGTGACTTTCTTTCTTGTCTTCTACTATTTGAGGTGTGAGATCATATTTCATCACTTTTATTTATTTTTCACACTCACCATCACAATCAGTTAATTCTGGTTCTCTGAGTGTGTTATATTAGAATTGATATACACAGCCCAATTCTCAGCTTCTTTTGACCAAAATTTTTCTTAGAAATTTAAAATTTCTTAAGTTTGGATCTAATCTTCCCTACCGGCATCAGTTCAACAACTGACATCGGTTATTCTACCTAACCATCAGTTCAAGCAACTGAGTATTGGTCTCTGTGTTTTTGATTTTCTGTCAAAAACAACAAGCTAATTTCACCTTCCATACATTTTCCAAAAGTTTGTTTATGAGTTTCTGTCATTTTTACAGAACCCAGAGTACCTATTTTCCATCCTTCCATATGGTTTGGACTCACCAATAGGCACGAGATCTTACTTTCCATGCAAGTTGTATACCTTTTCCTTCTAGCCCTTTCACCGCCTTCCATTTTGCCTCCAATGGATCCTAATTCTCCTATGAATGTACCTGTAGGTGATGAGGAATTCACTAGATTCCTTGATCATAACACCAAGGCCTTGCAACATTACCTTGCTACTTCTTCCACCCATGACTCATCAGGTCATCCCCTTTATGGAATGCCCACTTCCATGCCCATCATTTCTACCATCTCTGCCATATCAGGGAATGCTAATGTGGCCACCCAAACTACTCTAGCATTTCCTACTCCCATTTTTCAACAACCTACTTCTCACGTAACCTCTACATCCTTGACATCTTCTCTCCACCAACATCTACAGTACCCATATCCACTTGCCCCTATTATATCATCATCAGTACATCTTATGTACCTATTCCTACACAACCACTAGTTGTATTGACCTCTTCTACTCCATTTAAGAATTTGGTGGTCTCTATTCCCTAAAACTCTTCCACCTGTCACCATGAGGATATTTCCACAAGCTCCTCCTACTTCCACCTTACCTCAAATGCAACCCATTTCCTCAATTGCATATTCAGGGTATATGCCCTCCCTGTCCACTACTTCCTACATACCTACATCTCAATTCATGTACTCGGCACCACCACATACTGGTATGCCTTTGATGGCCATTCATCTTACAAAGCCCCTTATACCTCAGGGGGTATCTCTCAATCAAACCCCATAATGGATCTCATTAAAATGATGATGGATAAAATGCAGATGCTTGAGGCCTTAGTTTCTGGGTCCCGTAATGTCTTAACATATGATGAGATTTGTAATGAACCCATCCATCCCTCTATACCTATTCATCCATATCCCACACAATGGGAGCTACCTAAATTCAACCACTTCAATAGTAAGGAGGACCCACAACAACACTTGCATTCATTTAGACACACTTGTTACCTAATAGGCCATGATGATGCCTTGCTCCTTTGTACCTTTCCCATGTCCCTATCAGGACCCGCCTTAGACTGGTACAGTGATTTTCCCAAGCACTCTATCTTTTCCTTTAATCAATTGGCATAGACCTTTCTTGATCACTTTTTGATAAACATTTCTAAACATGTCTCTATCACAAGATTTATATTCTATCATCAATATGACGATGAGTCTATCATTTATTTCGTCGCACGGTGGTGAAGCCTAATCAATCAAATTTTCTTCTCTCTCCCGCATCCTAAGCTCATAGAGTTGTTTACGAGGGTGTGTGCCAAACACATTTCCTCAACTCTTCAGGTTCAAACATTTCATATGTTTGATGAGGCTTTTACCATGGCTAGGAAGCTTGAGATCCGTGCCCTCGAAGAAGACAAACTAAAATTGTGTAACAAAAATGTCCACCTTCAAATCAAATGAGTCTTCTTCCAAACCACCCAACAACCATCCCAAGCCAAAAGGATCTACTAATGTGGTAGTTCTAAATTTTGGCCCTTCTCATCCAACCAATCAACCTAAACCTCCTTCCAATCTCTCACCGGTGCAAAATTTTCAATATCGGTATGAACAAAAGAGTTACACTCCCATTGGGGAGCCTTATTCTTATGTATTGGAAAAGTTGTTGAAGGCTGGAGCCATCACTCTTCCTCCCATCAAACCACATACTGGTTTTGATCCTTCTCACCCCACACTGGCTTGGTATAAAGAAAATGAATTCTGTAATTACCACCGCGTAAGAGGACATAGTGACGCAAATTGTAAAACCTTTAAAAACATTGTGCAAGGAATGTTAGACAGTGGTGATCTCATCCTTGACAACCCTAACATGCCTGCTAATGCAAACTTGGATGTTTTCAGAAAACCTTTTCCTAACCATGCCCCTTCATCAACTCATGTTGGGTGAGACATCTAAAGAAGAAACCAATGTACATGTGGTTCATGCAGTCTTCAATACAACATTTGATCCTTCTATCTAGATCCCATCTATTGAGGAAAATCTTCACAGAACTCCTCTACCCATAGAGGAGCCCACCTCACTTGTTCCTTTACCCATAGAGGAACCCATATTCACACAAAATTCCTTTACCTATAGAGGATCCCACCTCACCTGTTCTTTAACCCATAGAGGAACCCACATACCCATAGACAAACCACCTCCCACCCCTTACCTATTCCTTTACCCATAGAGGAACCCACCTTACTTGTTCCTTTACCCATAGAGGAACCCACCTTACCTATTCTTCTACCCATAGAGGAACCCACCTTATCATCCTCCCTACCATAGAGGAGTCTACATTACCCACTTTTCCTTCTCCTCAACTCGTAAAGGAGATATTTTTATCTACTCTTCCTATTGGTGATACCTCTCCGAAGGTCTTCAAAGATCCCATCACTCTTCTTACCTCACTCTTACCCACCGAGTCAGAGGCTAAGACCTTCCCTGTCTCGTGGGCCTCAGAGCTCTTCATGGGATTTAACACCAAGTCATCATCCTCTTCATCTACTCCAAAACCCTTCTCTCATTTGGTTGACCACTTGGAGTATGTTGATTACACTACCCTCTGGGGATGCCTTAGAATCCCCATTTCCACACAAATGTAGATGTCCTCCTTTGATACCTCAGTAATATATCCAAATATCTTCAAAGCGACTAAGGCTATTATGCCTGGACTGGTGGTATTAGCCCCTTCTTCATCAACACCCCCTCCACTCAGGCCTCCATCTGCTCAAAAACCTACTACCACCTTAGGGGTTTTACCGGTACCAAGTCTGTTACACCCCCTGTGAAGCTAGACTTGTCAACTTCTTCACCACCAATCACAAAATCTACTCTGACACCTAAAAGGAAGACCCAACCTCTTAGGGCTCACACCCTGGTATCCCCCACACCTTCTCACTCACCTTCACCTCTGTCATCAATATTGGGCCCACATCCTTCAACCTTGGTTAACCTACCCCTTTACCAAGGAAAACCCAAAGTGTGACAACCTATACCCTTGCCTTCACCTCCCATTCTACCCACACCTTCTTCACTACCTTTACCCTCACTCTTTCCAACACCCACACTTTCACCTTGGCTTACTCAGATACCTACACCTTCTGAGTCTCCTTCACCCTCATGTTGTTCCTCACCTTTACCCAAGAAGGCGTAACCTAAACCCAAACCTTCACTACCTACTAGAAAATTAGTTACACCAACATGATCTCTCACCTCACCCTCCTCACGAAGGTCACCTACCCCTTCACCCAAGACAACCTTGACCTCTCATTGTGATCCTTTGGCAGGATCCTACTCTAACATCCTTGCTCGGTTGTTAGAGACATCTACTATATCACTTCCACCTATCAAGCCTTATGATCCTCTCAAACCTAAACTAGTAGGGTTTGATGACACAAAAATTTACACTTATCATCACTCACCAGGGCATGATGTCGAGAGTTGTAAGGCTCTTAAAACCATTCTCCTTCAGCTTTTGATTCTGATGGTCTCTTCGAAGAAGATGATCTGTTGGAGGAGGATTCCATTCTTTCTTCACCCATCGCCACACAACCTAGCCCCAAACCCATTCTACAATATTTTCCTTCACATCCACCTAGGGATAAAGGTAAGCCTAAATAACCCTCTTTTCCTCCTCCTATCTTTGAAATTAACATGGTGTGTGTAGCCACTCGGTCACAACACATGAAAGACAAAGGAAAGGAAAAAGTTGGTAACCCTTCTAGTTCACCTTCACCTACCATTACACTTGCACCTCCCCCCAAGATAACCATCCTTGGGTCAGCACCACCTACTTCTTCTGGGGTTACACATCATTCAATGATCAAACAACTTCACCAGTCCCCATTGAAGATGTCTTTATATGACTTGATTCAAACTTCTGATTCTCATCATCAGGCCCTCATTGAGGTCCTGCAATCCATCGAGGTTCCACCCAATGACACTTCACCTATTTCTGCCCTCATTACCCCTCATCAGATTGCTTCCATTAATTTCTCCAAATCAGAGATTTCCCCTTCACAACCTGATGATCCTGATCCCACTCTTTTCATCTCCACTTACATTAATGATATTCATGTTAAACATGTTATGATTGATGGGGGTGCTAGCATCAACATCATCTCTTCTCATGCCTATGAAAAAATAGGCATACCACCTAATTGTATGTCTAGAAACCCCATCATGCTTTGATATTTTAATGATGCCATGACCACTACCCTTGGCACCATTTTCCTCCACATCCACGTGGGTCCCCAAACTATTCCTGAACTCTTCTACATTCTCGAAGGAGAGTTCCAGTATAACATGTTGCTAGGTCATCCCTGGATTCATGCCATGGCTTGTGTACCTTCCACCCTTCACCGTTGCCTCAAATTTGAATATGAAGGGGAACCTTACACCATTCAGGAAGATCCCTCCCCCTTCAAAACTTGTAATATGATTTACCATCCAAATGATGTTCCTAATCCCAATTAAGGCATCTACCACATCTACCACTTCTGCCACTTCACCTTCCTCATCTAGCCCACCTACCGACCCTCCTATTCCACCCTCTACTGATGCCCCATCTTCTCAGGCTTCAGATAGCTCATCTATACCTATTACCCAAGTACCAACCACAGACCCCTTGGTAGGCATTTTTCAATGCCTTTCACTCAGAGAATACCACCTCCTCAGCATTGACACATTCCTTACTCCTCAGGAGTATGGAAAACTACACCAACACCTATGTTATGATCATTGTATAGGAGAGGTCATACCATATGGCCCTCCCCACCTTCACACCAACCTAACCTATGGGGGGCTTGACACTTCCTATTATTCTATTGAACCTCCCTTCCAAACCAGACCTTTTTCATCTGACTTCTCCTACCTCACCAAACACAACTTTCACACTTACTTTTCTTCACCGTTGTGCCTGGAAAGGCTTTGGATTTGGTCATTATGAACAAGGTCGTCACATCATCATACCATGCACCACTAGGAAACACAAATGACCATTGTGGTCTTGGATTTTCTAAGTAGCCTCCTCCTAAGAAGGCCCGAATCACACTCGTAGAAGAAAAAAATCCTTCCCCACCTTCCTCACCTATCATGCCACCTTCTCCCACAGAGTCTATGGATCCTGAATCCATTCCACCTAAACAAACTTTTTTTTTTCATGAACACCATCTCCTTGGGACCTCTGACCTATCAATGTGATGGTGAGGTTCCCTCTTCCCTTCCTCTTCTTTATCCTAACATGTTGGATGATGATACACCTTCTATAAATGTTGTTCAATGTCAGGATGATGATTCTATTCTGACCTATTTAGGTGCAAAGGATTCTTATATTCAAAGGTCATTACCCTCTGACACATAAACCATGTTGAATGAATCTACCATAGAAATCAACATTCACACTCAGGATGACCCACAAATTCTAAAGATAGGCCAATCTTTAGACTCCGCAGAACAAGAATCTTTCACCTCTTTTCTTCATGATCATAGCAAAGAATTTTCTTGGTCTTATAGTGATATGTTAGGTATTGACCCTAATATCATGCTTCACAATATCGTAACTAACCCTGATGCCAAACCAGTGAAACAAAAGCTGCGTAAAATGCATCCTCGCATTGCTCTTCTTGTGAAAGAAGAACTTCAATGCCTTCTCTTTGTTTCCTTCATCCTACCTATTGACTATCCACAATGGATCTCTAACATTGTTCCTGTCATGAAAGTGATTGGGGGACTTCGTATCTACACTGAATTTCATGATCTTAACCTTTCCTATCTAAAAGATGACTTTCCTCTACCAAGCATTGACCAACTAGTTGATCTTACAGCCGGCCATGAGATGTTATCTCTTATGGATGGGTTTTTGGGTTATAATCAGATATTAGTCACTCTAGAAGATCAACACAAAACCACCTTCATCACCCCTTGGGGGACCTTCTACTATCATGTCATGCCCATTGGCTTGAAAATGTTGGTGCTACCTATCAACGTGCTATGACTTACATCTTCCATGACATCATGCATGACATATTGGAAGACTATGTCGATGACCTTCTTGGTAAGTCCAAGCATCGTGCCAAACACCTGACCATTCTTAAAGTTATCTTTGACCACCTTATCCAATATTGTGTTCACCTTCAACCAAAGAAGTGTGTTTTTCATAGTTCTCTCAGGTAAGCTCCTTGGTTTCATCATCTCTTTGTGGGGTATCGAAGTTGATCCCACTAAGATCAAGGAAATTCTTGACATGCCTCCACCTACTAACCTTTGACAACTTCGTAGCTTGCAAGGAAAATTGCAATCCATCTGATGCTTCATCTCTCAACTTTCAGACCGATGCCAACCATTTCACCACCTCCTTAAAAAGGATGTTTCTTTCCATTGGAATGATGAGTGTCACAAAGCCTTTGAAGCATTGAATAACTACCTTCTTCAGCCACCTGTGCTCATTCCACCTAAAGATGATCAACCTTTTTACCTTTACATTTCTGCTACTGACCATTCCTTGGGTGCCATGCTCACTCATCATGATGAGAAACACAGGGAATAAGTGGTTTATTACATAAGTCATACTCTTCTAGACTACAAAACTCGGTACACTCACACTAAAAATATTTGTTTAGCCCTAGTCTTCATGGCCACCAAACTTCACCACTACCTTCTTAATCACAAAATGTTTTTCGTTACCAACACTGACCCTCTTCATTACATGTATGCCAAACCTTACCAACACCATTCCACCACTCATTGGCTCATGCTTCTTGTAGACTTGGAGTTGGAGTTCATTCATCAAAATTTTGTCAAAGGAAAAACCATTGCAGATCAACTTGCAGATGCTCCTCTTCCTGGGAATCAATCCTCAAACTTTGATTTTCCTGATGAATCTATCGCCACCCTCTCCACTGATGATATTGTTTATCAAATGACATTATTCTTTGATGGATCCAAATGTCACCATGGGGGAGGTGCGGGGGTCATCCTCATTCCTCTTGATGGTGAGCCTATGCCACTATCCTTTAAACTAGACTTTGACTGCACAAATAACATAGCCGAGTATGAAGCTCTTGTGTTAGGTCTTCAAACTACCATTTCCCTAGATGTTAAATCCATTAACATCTTTGGTGACTCTCAACTGGTTGTGAACCAAGTCAATGGTTTGTACCAGTGTCGTAATGATGAGCTTTGAAAGTATAAACATCATGTCCACCTACTTTTGACCATGTTTGATCACTACCTCATTCAAGCCACTCCGTGATCCACTAACAAATTCACAGATACCATGGCTTGTCTTGCTTCTCAAATACCTACCTCACCTTCGGACTCAAAAATATTTGTCACAATACAATGGTTGCAGTCACCTTCTTATATTATCCTTGGTGTTAATTTTGTGGGTAGCATCGATACTGACCCATGTGACATTTGGTATAAGTAGTTCGCTGACTACCTCTCACTTTCAATCCTGCCTCTGGATCTCACTCGCAATGGATGATGAGCCTTCCTAAAAAGTGTCTCTCATTATGTCATCATGGGAGGTCTTCTCTACAAATGTGGCTTTGATGGTATCCTCCTGCGGTGCCTCACCAGTTCTGAAATCCCATACACCATCAAAGAAATTCATGATGGGATTTGTGGGGGACATTTTAGTGGCCTCGTTGTTGCAAAGTGTATCCTTCGACTCAGCTACTACTGGCCAACCCTTAACCAAGACTGTTGTGACTATGTTAAATGTTGTGTGAAGTGTCAACAACATGCTAACCTTCATCATACTCCTAGTCATGCCTTACAAGTCACCAGAGACTTTTGGCCCTTTTCTATATGGGGTTTGGATCTCATTGGGGAGCTTAACCCTCATTCCTCACAATGTCATCACTGGATCATCATGGTGACTGAATATTACACTAAATGGGTGGAATCCATCCCTCTCATTTCTACCAAAGCTGAGAAAATAGTTGAATTTATCAACCACCATATCATTTTTCACTTTGGTGTTCCTCATCACCTCATCACTGACAATGGAAAACAATTCAAAAAACAAAACCCTATGCCAACTGTGTGACAACTTTGGTATTCAACTCAGTTTCTCTTCACCATATTACCCACAAGAAAATGGTCAAGTTGAATCTTCTAACAAAACTCTAAACAAAATTCTTATGAAAGTGGTTGATGACATTAGTAAGGATTGGCACACACACATTCCTTTCACCTTATGGGCTTATCGTACCAGCATTCACACCTCTACCACTACCACACCTTTCTCTTTGGTCTATGGTACAGAGGTCATCCTACCTCTTGAAATCCAAATTCCATCTCTTCATATATCTCTTAAAGATATCCTCTCTGATGATGATTTTCACCAAGAACGTTTGGCACAACTTGAGCTACTAGATGAATGTCGTTTAAATGCTCTAGACCACCTCCAAATCTACCAAAAGTGCATTAAGTGTGCCTATGAAAAACATGTTTGAGAATGAACATTCAAGATTGATGATCTTGTCCTGAAGGAAAATCAACATGTAACCAAAATGGAGAAAAGTAAACGAGGAAAGTTTTCTCCTAATTGGCTTGGACCTTATATTGTCACCCATACCTATGGATCAGGAACTTATCATTTATCTTCTCTTGAGGGTAAACCCAAACCTGAGCCCCTTAATGCCTTTCATATTTGACCATTCTATTGTTGAATAAAGTACTACATCACTTTATGTCTCATATATGCTCATCCCTTGAGTGAACCTTCCCTTCCACCTACCTCTTTTAAGGACCAACGACTTAAACAAAATTGTGTGATTATCCATCACCATTCAACCTTATCTTGAATATGAGTACCATGACTCTACTCATGGCATGATTCTCATGGATACTTTTCATCCTTTTTAGGATGGAATCCCATGGTCATTTGTCACTTAAAACCTCTCTTTCATAGCTAACCTTTATGTGTTATGGTTTTTCCTTCATAAAAGACGCCTATACTCCTTTATAGTCTTGTCCATGACTACAAGTCCAAAATAATGCAAAATTTTTGGGATAAAAAAATTCTACTCCTTGAGTCAAACTTCTCACAAATAGATGATTCCCTCAAATGAACATCTATGTCTCTCTATTGCTGCTATAAGTAGACTACTCCCTCGAAGGAAAAATATAAAAAAAGCCACATAGTTGTACTTATATCTGTACTAATTTGTATTTTTTAAAACAAAAATTATCTTGGAGCTTCCCACATTGATCATCTTCATGAAGACCTCAAGGAGACACTACTATTCATCCCAATATAGACTTCCCACATCGATCAGTCTATGAATGCAAAAAAAAAAACACAAAAGAAAAAATCAAGAAAAATACAAACTTTTGGTCATGGACTTGCCTATGTTGGTTTTGGGTATCTTGCAGAAGGGGCATGTTGTCCCACAACAAGGTTATGCTAAACAAACCACTCCACCCTACCCTCTTTTATTTTCTCCTATCTACTCAAGGGACGTGGCTCACATGTGACACTTTGTGATCATGCAACTTCTTTCAACCATAGACCTATCAATCATGCAATGTCTCAAGGGGTTTATGTTCATAAGCCTATTTGGTATGGCCATTATGGTCCTTGCCAACTATGGAGCATTTCACTTCTTTTTGGTTCCCCTCTATCTACTTGTTGCTTCTTCAATAGGACGAGACCATCAACATCAGATATCTTGGTTCTATTCTCATCTCACCCACACCTATACCCATCATCTAGTTCCCATAATACCATCATACATTAATTATCAATTAAATCAAAACCATCATACACTTACCAACCTTACAAATACAATCTATTTACCATCTTACCCAACTCTTACTTTCTTACATCAACATCTTACCCAATCTACCTTACCACAATCTACCTTACCTTACCCACCTTACCCAATCTTACCTTACCCAATCCTACCTAACTTACCTACCACCATCTTATTCTTCCCTATCTTATGGGAGAACTACATCGGCCTGAGGCCCCTTTTGCAAGGGCTATGTAGGCAGCACTCTGAAGGCATGGGGTCTTCGGAGGTTAGCTCGGCCATTATTTTCCCCTCCTACGTGATCTTTCTGACTTTTCCTATCTTACCTATCCTGCTCTCCCACCCCATAACTAGTTTCCATAATATCAATACATTGGAAATTAAACCAAACCAAAACATCATCAACCATGCCTACATCTAATTTCCATAATATCAATACATTGGAAATTAAACCAAACCAAACCCATACATCAACCATGCCTACATCTAATTTCCATATATCAATACATTGGAAATTAAACCAAACTATACATCATCAACCATGCCTACATCTAGTTTCCATAATATCAATACATTGGAAATTAAACCCAAACCAAAACATACATCATCAACCATGCCTACATCTAGTTTCCATAATATCAATACATTGGAAATTAAACCCAAACCCAACCCATCAACCATGCCTACATCTAATTTCCATAATATCAATACATTGGAAATTAAACCAAACCAACAACATAAATCAACCATGCCTACATCTAGTTTCCATAATATCAATACATTGGAAATTAAGTCCCAAACCAAAACATCATCACCATGTCTACACATCTGATTTCCATAATATCAATACATTGGAAACCAACCCAAACAAAAATATCATTAACCATGCCTACGTCTAATTTCCATGATAATAATACAACGGAAATGAAACTAAACACAACAGATATAAATACCATCATCTACATACTGGAAACCACCGGCTATATGTGTCAATACCTGTATATACACATACCTAACACAAATATAACTGTTTAAGAACTCTCTAGGCTGCACATAGGTACATAATAGCTCATAAATCAAAAATCCTCATAATAAACTCAGCCTCACCACCTCACTAACTCCCTAAGGATACGTTGGGGCATGTTTTCCTTCACCTAGGCCTTACCCATGACCTTACCTATATACCTTCGCCAACCCAACCTCGCCTATATGACAATCAAACTCACTTACTCGCTCTACCATGTGATAATGCTACCCATGTTTTTTATCCTACAGACCTTACCTTACCTTATTTCATGATGTTTATCTCAACCAGACCAAACCTTTTAGTGTTTTGGAACACACCTATACCGTTCCTACACCTAGCCTCATTGTGTTTCCAGGATCACATCCTATACCTTGGATACCTGGACCACATCACCCTTGTTTGGATAAACTATCGACCATTGACGAGTTAGAGTTTGTGTGCTCTTCAACCTTGTGCCTTGTTGCATTCTAAGCATGTGTGTGCATTTGAATGCCTCCATCTTTTGATCATCCTATCATCACCATTTCCTATACCTTCACTTAACCCCATTTTTCATCACCTACCACCTTATCAAACCCATCACCGATTCTTCCTTCCACTACATCAGTTCTTGGTTTGAGGGGGATAACCTCCACCCATATCTGGGGCATCCACTTCTAGTTTTTGTCATCGTTGCTTATTAGTACAAGCTATGAGAAAAAATGGGAAAATGTAGACACCCAAAATTGGGACACCTAGGTCCCCTTTTAATTAACATACCCCCTTACCATGACCCCTTTCACACATTTTTATTAATCTAATTACCTATATTAGATTAATTATTACCTCACCTCACCCTCCACCTCACCTTGGACCCATTCCAAGCCCATTTAATAACTAAGACTGAGTCATCAATGCCCCTAACCAACTAAGACTTCTTCTAAACCTAATATTAATTGCCAACTACCTCTCCCATCAATTTCCCATGTGTTTAACAAGAATCAAGACTCCTAACCCATTTCCATTCTTGACCCATGCCAAAAAGGGAGAGAAACAGGCTATTTTTGAGAAAATTTGACTATTTCTCCCTAACTAACATCGGTTATTCCTCGGCCGGTGCCGGCCAAAGAACCTTCATCGGTTCCTTTAAATAAGGATTTTCAACTCTTTTCCCTGGGTTCTCCTTCCTTGGGATTCTTTTGGGGATTTTGATTATTCATTCACATCCTTGCATTTGATTGAACATCTAATGATCAAACACAACACCAAAGCATTCAAGTTCTTCACCATCAACCAACCTCTTGCTCCATAGCCTCAGATCATTCACATAGTGAAGCACTCAGTATTCATTACGCGGCACTAGATCTGGACCCATTTCTCCTCCATGAGCACCACCAACCACTACCATCTACCAATCTGTCAATCTCAGATAAGTATTCTTAACCAGGTCATTAGTTTCATTAGCTTTGGTTTTGAATATCTTTTTATTTCTTTCTAATCACCTCCTTCCTCTCTTGAATATACCATGTATCCCCTCTACCCAACACCCTACCAATCTGAACCTCCTTTCCCTTTCCAACCACCTCTTTTACCCCTGTCGAGCCTTCACCTAAATCCCAACACCCTACCTAAGCCTTCCCAACACTTTGTGCAATCACAGAGATCCCAAACCAACCCCTTTTCACCTTTGGCACCCAATTTCCCCTACCATGATCGGTTAGCCAACCAATCCTGGCTATAACCAGTTACCGGTGTCAGTTCCCTGACTGACATCGGTCTCTGTGTCTGGCATTTTCCCTCATACCAGAAAGCTTATTTCCTCACCCAAAACCTCTCAAAACCTCCCACAACTTCACCAGACCTCCATAATACCCTCTGCTACACCTGCAGACCCTGTCAACCAACTGCCCTTTCTAGATTTGATCTTATATTCATTATTTAGATTAGATTTAGAGTATTGTATTTGTGTGAGATACCCAAATCATATAACTATAGTAGGACCTTCTATTTCATATTTATTAGCATTAATTTGTATTAAGACGTGGATTGACAACCTTCGAGGAAGCACCCTGCTTCCCGGATCTAGCACACACTAGGAAATCCACCGACCTATGCTATTAACTCTATTTTGTGGTCTTGTTTTGCTTCTCAGGTAGTCCTTCCAAGACAAAAAGGAGTGCTCTATAATCATCTTGGTCTTCAACAATGGTGCATAACCTCTTCATGACCTCAAGGCATTCCTCACGTACCTTACTTTTACCTTTTTAAATCATTTTGTCATACGGTAATCCTATGTGGGTAGGATCTAATAGGAGGAATATCGTAGAGATAGTATGATCCAAATAGATCCGGTCAGGTGGAAAAAATCATCGACAAGTGGATTCTTGTTTCCTTCAAAACCGTAGCATTAGATTTAATAGACCTAAGATTCTAGTTATTATCCTAAACTCATAGCTTATGTAATTTTCCCACTATTCCTTCAGAATGGAGAGAGATTATCATTTAGAAAACCATTCATGGTCTAAACTTATATCACCAATCATATTAGTTTCATTTATAGATGCCTTACTCTTTGTACTTCTCAAAATAGTTATTTCTTCATCACCAAGAGATTGAACACTTCATTAGTCATCATAGCACTTCAAAGACATCTTAAATATGTAATGTGAACAATGTAATCTTGAGGTAATAGGTATAATCTATCATAAAAATGTCTAGAGAGGAGTTATAATCCTTGAAACACTGACTTGGTCAAATAAAGTCACTTTTGTCTTCACCAATGGATGATCCCATGGTCATTTTATCATTGCAAAGGATATACCATGAAAAATCCTGCTATTATAAAAACAAAGTAACTCCTCATGGGTTGGATCAATAGTGAAAAATTAATCCCTATTCATATTAGCAAGAGACTTAGATAGGATCATAGTTGGAGCCCTCAGTCCATCTGATTCTTTAGGGGTCTCAAAAATTAGGACCAGTTCCTTTATTGTATTCCCATTGGAATAATTGATTTTTTGATTTTTAGCTCAACGATTGAGCATTTGAAACCCTACTTGTAAATCATTCTCATGACATTGTACAAAAAATCCTATTAATTTACAATATATCATGCAATAATCTTCTTTCCAAAAAAACTTTAGTACATCTTCAAACTCTACCTATAGCTCAGTTATAGCCATTTTACTGAACCCTACTTTTTTATCTTCAAAACTTCATAATTGACTAGTGCACCTGAATATGACCTCAAATTATGGAATGTGATTGAAAATATCCTATAAAGCCTCCATTGAAATAAATATTATCTCAATACATCATACATCATGAGATTTATCACTGCCACTCCTTTGACCCCACACAGCCTATAAGTGGAAGGGATTAACCTCTCCTTCATAGAACTGACGTTTTGGTTGGGGCCCACTGAACAATGATGTCAACCATGAAAATTTTGAAATGTAGAAATGAGTATATATAAAATGGCAATCATCAACTTTTGGCTCATTAACAAATCAAAATTGGGATTATCCAATCACTTTTCAAGATAAGTTACTCGTTAGCTAGGGTTTTGCTAGGGTTTTAAACCACTGGGTGACCTTCTTAATTATCATTCAAAAAATACGGTAAAAATTAAACAACCTAATTATTCTCTTCTGAAAGCTAATAACTAAACTTATCTGTTGGGACCTTTTATACATTTAGGTCCCCATGCACATCACACAGTACTTTAATGGCATCAAAATTTCTTTTACTTATGTTATAAATGACACACTCTACATTTTACCCCATTCTACAATAAAATTGCATGAATTCAAATTTAACTTCAGGAAAATCATATTGACCTTAAGGCATACCTCACTCATGAAAAAATCCTCAAACCACTCGTAAGAAACACAAAATCATCACCAATATTACTCATGGAAATCTCCAAATGTCTACTTATATGCTTACCTACATGTGAATATGATTTATATCCATTAGGACAGCATATGGTAAGCACCAAAACATGATATGCATACCTAAAAATCACCATAGTTCCCTATTATACCATGTTCATTGTATTGTGCTTGAATGGGAAAAAATAATGATCAACTCCAAATATCATGCCTCTACCACAACTATTAAGATAGTGAGGAAACATTGCCTAATGACTTGATATGGGAGAACCAAGATCTGGGTGACCAGAGTTTAGAGCTTTCTTATTATGGAGACCAAAGTTCTTTGGGAGGAGGATTTTCCATTATGAAGCTTCAAGATAAGACCTTATTTGAAAAATATCCAAATTGGGAGAAACCGTAAGATGGATGAGGCATACAAGACCTTATAAGATACATTTTTAAATATTCTCTCATGATTAAATTTGATGTGAACATATAGTTGAAAATTGAACAAGAATTTGTAGAGATATCAAAATTAAAACATCCTCAATGTATGAAAAGTTAAAAATCATTTCCACATAAGTAGTGCCATAGTACAATCTAAACATGGTATAATGCAAATAACACAGAGGGTGAAAATGTAGCAATGAAAAATAGTGTGGAGGTATAATGTTGTGTGTGTGTTTTAGGTGAAGTGAGTTGGCGGATAAAGACTGAACTCCTCACCCTCTAAAGTGCACAAATGGTAGGTAATCGTTATTAAAATATTTAGTTACTTTACAAGGTTCTAATCACTTTGGTATAAATTTATGACCTTCTCCAAATATTCTTATCTATATTGACTATCAAGCCTTAGCACAAGGCCACTTACTTGAATTGGGAATACACATAAAATTTCTTGTTATAATATCAACACATTTTATTTGCATAAACTTGATGATGTTGCTTAACTCTGACCCTTTTCTCATCTATGGGATTTCTAAGATTTGTTAACTATGCGTTTCTATACTCATCTTCATATAATAGGGTTTTTTGTGTCTAACTCTAAAGGTAGGAAAAATTATGAACCAAAAACAGGGAAATACATTATTCCCCAAATGTACACGAAAGTTCTATTTACCCTAAACTGAAGGAACAACTTTAAATGCCAATCTCTTTTGCTTCTCCTTTCCCATTTAGAGGAGAATGGATTCAAAATTTTATTTGTAGGCTTAGCCTAAATTGGATGGATAATAATATTGTGTAGGCAATGTGATGAGATATTTTATATCTTTTGTCCATAGCTTGATGTAAAATCATCATAGATTCATGATGATGACCCATTATTTAGAGATAATAAATTGTGAGATGCCTTACTTACAAATAATTTGGTTTAAAATAAATTTAGTGTATGATAGACCCATGAAACATGGTTAAGATCATTTCCTCAACCCATTTCATGAAATATTTAGTCACCATGATGGTAAAATTATGGCCTTCAGTGGAGGCGAGAGAGAATTTTTGTATTAAGTCTAAGCCCCAAGTAGAGAATCGCCACAATGTAACTATATGTTATAGATTATTAAGATGGGATATGTATGTGTGTGAAAATTCCTAGTTTTGACTTACATTGATGTATACACAACACACATGGGAACGATTTGGGTAATTCAACATCACACAAGAAATTTATACCAATATGGACCCACATGTATCACAAGGTGAGAAGTGATTGGCTTCACAAGGGAAGACGACACACATAACCAAGCCTACCTAAGAGGCTTACATAGGGGAGAGGTCATCATTGCAACTACCCCTTATCCCTCCAAGAAGGGATCCTGGCTAGCCTTTGGTTCCTCCAAAGCACACACACCACATCAACTTTGACATGCCCCCTTTTCCCTACAACATAACACGCTCTTATACCTCCACTAAGACTAGCCATGAATCCCCTTGTTTCCTCCAAAACAACACACACATTTCCCTTATTCCTCCCTTCACTAGCTACACCTTATTCCTCCAATAAACAATGATGAAACCTCACCCCAACAAGAAGACAAAAAAACCACATGATACACATGATGCAAATCATAACTACATTTCCCAATGATAAGGAACAAACAATGATCACATTTCCCAAAATGATGAAGCACAACAACAATCCAACCACATTACAAACTTATAGATAGTATCTTCCCATGACATGACATTTTTATGATTACACATTTATTACAATCATGTTTCAAACTTTAACTTAAGGTCTAGAAAGGCTCATAATATGTGAATCATACATTCCTTTTCTTTTCTAGACTAAAACTCCTTTACATCATTTAACATTAAACTTAAGGTGTTTTTCATTTAATCTGGATCATATACATTGTTGCAATTACTTGTTTAACTCGCTTGTTAATAGGGGTATTTATATACACACAAGGCTACTAGGTCTTATCCCTAGGATTCGTTTCTAAAGGCATGCTTCTTGGTTTTATATCATACCTTCATTACACAATAGGGACAAGTGTAAGACCAAAAGAGGATGTTTCGTAGTTTTAAGGATTAAGGGTCATGATTCTTTCATTCATTTATACTTTAATAATTGATTTGGTCCACATTAACTATTATATGACATGGGTTTCTTTATTCACGACATAAGAAGGTTTAATCACGTTACAAGGAAGGTCAAGTTTCACTTTTCCCATGGAACAACATCTCATGATTACACTTCCGAAGGCCAAGTGTTAATTACAATTTTATTATAGTTATGTTCCAATAATTAGTTTAAGGATTCAAAGGCACTTAATGTGACAACATACTTTCTATCTTTTTTGTTTCTAGACTAAACTTCCTTAGTATCACTTTACATTCAACTTAAAGGGATTTCTTGATTAGGTTCATATGCCTTTTGCAATTAATTGTGTAACCCATTTGTTAATAGGGACATTTGTATGCTCATGAGACTACTAGTCCTTGTCTTAGGGAATTCGTTTCTAATAACATGATTACATGGTTTCACATCATACATTCATTACACAATAGGACAAGTGGTGAGAACAAGAGGGAATAGTCTATCGTTTAAAGGTTAAGATTCACATTAAATTTTACATAATCATATCATTTTAACATTATCACACAAGATGGTTTAAACACGTTACATGAAGATCTAAATTTCACTTTTCTCCTAGCACATCATCTCATGGTTACATTTTCACAAACTAATCATAAATTAAAATTTTGTTAAGTTCCACAATTAACTCTTAGTATTGTATTATAGAACCCAAATGATAATTGAAATTGGGTATGGAATTCATTTATAACCCCAACTCCTAAAGATGACTTTCAAAGGGTAGTTACGATCTTTTCCACCTAAAGCCTTTCATTCTACTCATGTGCTGGTCCAAGAGGGTTTGCATTGGATTTTAAATTGGTTTCCTCATGGAGGTACTACTTAAGAGAAAACATTCTCCTTATTACACACACATGACTACCAATCCTAGGAGGAAGCCACATACTTAAGACAAAGTTTAACCATTACCATTCCTAACTGTGGGGTTGTGACAATGTCGCTAAGCATACAGGTATGATGATAACTCAAATTTGGGATCTTATTTCCTTTAAGCTAGAAGGTGCCATCAAGTATAATGATTTAGGTTCACCCTAAGGTTTTAGTTTTTATACATTATGAAGGATCACACGAGAAGGGTAGTCATACAAGGGTTTTATACTAAGTTTTACTATTTTATTTAGATTTCTTTCCTACAATTTCAGGTAAATAATACAATACACAAGATATTAAGTCATAAAATTCACATTGAATCACACTATAAAATATCAATCCATTTCAGTTTAGTATAACATCCAACCCTTTTTCATTACAAGATCTCAAATCAATTTAACACCCATGATTAAATGCACATTTCCCCAAACACCCCAAAATAATACAACTCATACTCATTAAAAAATTCAATAATAAACATATCGATATATTTAACAATATCGTTGACATAACATATACAATTACACTTTTCCAAATAAGAAGTTACTACGAAATCACTAGAACACTTTTCTATCTCCATGTCTAGGTACCTGCAACCACCACATGGTCAGCACAAATGCTGGTATGGCATCCACCTAAATCTAACATAATTAACATTTTTAGTTTTTCATTTACATAATCAAAATAATTCATACACAACTAGAGAGGGTTAGAAATATATATATAATTGCATTGCACTTCATTTCTTAATTTAGAGAGGAGAGAGAAAGAGATAGAGAAGAGAGAGAGAGAGAGAAACACTATTTTTCCAAAATTCAAATTTCACAAAACAAGCCACAAGATAGAGTTTCATACAGTTATTTATAAGTGTCAATAAGTTTTCACGTCGGTTTATTGACTTGACTAGGGTCCTACGACCTTCTTTTACATTTTCCTACTAGTTGCGAAAATGTCCAATTTTAGCTCGGAGGCTAAGAAACCGCACTCAAAAACTATCTTCTGATGGGAAAATGAACAACAGGTAAATTCCTACGTGTCCTATATACCAAGAATCCATAGGAACTGATGGAATTTAGAATTGGCGAACGGAACTAGTTTTCCAGGGCCATTGGTCATAATTGGACTAGTTGCAAAAATAACCAATTTTAGCTAGAGGGATAAGAAACTTCATCCAAAAACTGACTTCGATGGAAATTTGCTCAATGGAAAAATTCCTACACACTCTCCTATATATCGAGAAGTCACCGGAGTCGATGGAACTGAGAACTGTAAACGGGTTACAAATGGCAACTGGTTTTCCAGAGCCACCGTTCATTATCGGTCCAGTTTTACCTAGTCAAAAAATGACCAGAGGCCTACAAAACCCCTTTGTAAAACTAGCTAGAAATGTGTTTTTACCTAAACTGGTGGTTATAGGAAATTTTCAGGTAAAAATACTAGAGGTTTGTGAAGACGGATAAGCATTTCTTCGCTTAGGGTCCAAATGGCAAGCCGAAACGAAACCCAACTTTTCACTTTTAACATCTTCCTAAAACTGCAAAACAGGGTAACAAGGCTCCTAGAGGGGCAGCGAAAAGAACACAAATGGTCAATCGAGGTTGATCTAAGGCTTGATGTGACTCCCCACATAATGAGGAACACAAACGAAACATGACATCTCTTTTCTTGGGTTCAAAAGGTTATTTTAAGAGTCATCAAAAAATCACGATTTACTAACTTTTACCAGGAACGGTTGATAATTTAAAAGGAACTCAACCTCAACAGTCAATAAAAAGGGTCTTGTAGCAATCTAGTTTGGTTACAAATTTTTCAGATCATCTTTGAATGAGGGTTTAAGTCTATGGTTGACTACCAAGGGTTATTTGGATTTCATAAGTTATGATATGCCATTTTATTGTTTTGCAAAAACAAGTTTATTTAAAAATAAAATGTATAATAATCCAAGGGTTTAAAGTTGTATTTCATTTCAAATGAAAAACTAGTGTAAGAGAATTATGAAAGATAATGTAAGATGAACCATGCCTAGAAATTAGATGCGTTATGAGGTGCTCTAAGTGGTTTTGGCATTTCATGAGCTGGTTGCAATTGATTTAGAGGGGTTCCAAAGCCTTTTCAAACTCCACGTCATTGTGCATCTTTCATGCAATCCTCCATAATGTAATAAGTGTCTGCTACAATTTTCTAGTGCATCCCTTTGCATTTTATCAAACCGCATATGCTTCATATTTCAAGGAGTTTTGAGAGTACTTTACCACAACCTCACCCCTTTTTTGCAAAACACTAATGCAATAGATTAAATTCTCCCATTTCAAATTTCATGGAGTTCCCTCCACATGGCTGAAGTCACCAATGGTTGAGGTTTTGTACCAAATGGTACTTTGACCAACCAACTCTTTTGATTATACATATTCCAACAAACCAATCAAAGAATAGATTTATGTGTAAAAATAAGTTGACAAAGGCAAATCGGGTTGGACAACAAAAAATTATGCAGTGCCATGTTTCAAAGCTCCCATTTTACGTAAAAAAGAGTTTTCCAGGTAAACTACCTAAGTTGGGTACTTATTCTTTTGCATTTGGTTCACAAAGACAACAGTAAAGGCCTTTACACATGAGGATTTCTATGTCTCTTGTATACTTGAACTCATTTTTTCTGGCACATTTCGAAATCATTTCAATAAGACCGTAATTGCACACACCTTTCCAAGTTTGCAAAATCACATTTGGCCAAATCCTACAATTTTTCAAGATTAATCCTTCCCAATTTTGTCAGTATTAGAAATGCCACCCTCCTTCCCATGTATGCTAGCCAACAGCGTATTCTTGAGAAATTTGACAAACAAAGGGTTTCACAGAGGAAGAGTGAAAGAGACAAAAATCTTACTGAGACATAATGTGGGATAGCAGGAAAGGGCACTTTCAATGTCTTAATCAATATAAAAACCACCCGAAATAAAATATAAAGAGCAGGAAAGTGAAGTGGTAGCACTACCTCGAGAATGGTGTTGCAAAGGTTACACGTAGCACAGTGTTCAGAAGCAGAAGAAGAAGTAAAATCAATACAACTAGACATTATGCCTGAATGAAGCGCCTCCTAATCCTCAATCTTCTTCTTCTGCATACAACAAAAAACACAGTGGCAGGAAGTAGTTTCCTTTCCTCTCAGAGACTAATTGAACCCGCTTCAAATACAGATACAGATCCAGACCAATCAATTTGTATATGGAAAAATGAGGAGATATTAGGTTACAGGTTTCATCTCCATGTGCAGGCTGATTTAACCCATAATGGAACATGTTTTAGGATAATATATGTGAGAGCTCCATTAGCATAGTTCCCCACTGTGACTATCCAAATAGTACTTTACAATGTCAGCTTAGGGTTTTCCGTGGTTACACCTCTGGATCTCAAATAGATAGTTTGTATTTTTATGTAAGGAAATGGCAGGTCTGAAAGGATGCTTAGGATGTGACATCCTCCTTACCCATTTTAATGGATGGCTTTACCTTTCCATCCTAGATGCTTTCCACATGCAACCCCTCCCCACATGCCAATACTCCATTACCCTTACACCGACCACCATCAAATTCTCACCAAACACATTCAACCCCTTTTTTAAAATTCATTTATCATTATTATTTTAAATCCATTTATCTCGCTTCATTTAATTTTAAAAGATATATTTTATTATTAATATAATTTAATATATTTAGTTATAATAATAATAATAATAATAATAATAATTATTATTATCATGTTAACTTTAAAACAATATCGTATTTTGTATAATTTACATATTATATATATAAATACAAGGATGTTGATGTAAAAAACATTATTATCCAACCAAAATGAATAAGAGGAATAAATAATCATAAATGGAGGATGACATTTGATGCCCCGAGGGGTACAAGTGACCTTGCGTAAGTCATCCCGACAACTAAGAAGTCAACTTGTACCTAAAGAGGAGTTTGAGCTTTACATGTGACTTTACAAAAGCACGCAAGGGGTTTGATACCTCCCAAATTATTAGAGAAAATGGTAAAATATTCTCTCGTATTGGTGGCAAGTTATGAAGGTGTGATCCACACTTCATCAGTTAAGGGAGACAAAGCGGGGCATTATACTTATCAGGGAACTCTAGGTTGACTAATTGTCCAAAGTCCAAGGAATTGTTAGCCATCCAATAAGCAATGATTTATAGTTTGATTGACTTCTAATTAACTTAAGTAAGTTCAAACTCATTCATGAGCATTATGAACCTATCGAATTTCTTAGATAAGGATACTTGAGTCAGGAAAGTCTGTAACTAATTAGATTTGATCATGGATCTTGTCTCCTAATTAAACATGTAGTACCTCAATCATTTAGTTGCAAAGACAATGGAAAGACATTCCCTTTCATCCTAAGTGTATCGGGTCTCGTAATTGAGAAGTACATGAATAATGATATAGATAGTGCCCTCATGACAATTATCATCTTCTTGTGCCAACATACACATAATTGATATGTTTATGGCCCTAGAATAAAGAATTAGATGGCGATGATACTTATGCATCATTAGAGTAGGTGGGGAGATATGGAACTATTTCATCAATTCAAAGGTATTGTGACATTCTTCCATCCATATTTTGAAACATGTTTTATTTAAAATACCATTAATGGGGTGTATAGTGTAGGTGAGGTCAAGAACAAATATTTGGATTTACCCTAGCTTGCTTAGGAAATATTTGATGCTAAAATCATTCATAGGCGAAGTCATCTCAAGGATTGAATGAATTTTTGTATGCTCCACATCAATTTCCCATGAATAAATAATGTAACCCAATAGATTTTCTCCTACAACTCCAAAAACACACTTCTTAGGATTTAAGGTGACAATGTATTCGATTAAGCTTGAGAGAATGATATGGAGGACCTTAAGGTTATCTCCTCTCTTTATGGCCTTTGCCATAAGGTTATCCACGTAAGTTTTGGATTTTTTTTTGGATAAGGTCATAAAATATATAAGTCATTTCTCTTTGATAAGTAACATCAACATTTTTCAAGCCGAAGGGCATGACTGTGTAATAAAGGTCCACCGAGGTATGGTAAATATTGTCTTGGTTTGGTCTTTCTTAGATATCCTTATCTTCTTATACCCAAAAAATCCATTGATAAGAGACAACAATTCATACACAGATGTTGTGTTAGTATCCCAATTGTCTTTCAGGAAAGCTTTATTAATATCCCTATAGTTGATACATATTTTGATCTTAATTTTTCTTAAGGATCGAGACGATGTTGGATAACCACATAGAGTAGTCTACTAGCTTTATAAACCCTACTTGTAGGAGTTTAATTACCTCTTTTGTGACCATTAAAGAGGCCTTAGGATTCATTGGTATAAATTTTTTCTTGATGGGTTTAGCATCAGGTTTGGATACTACATTAGGATCAACTCCTGTCATGGCTTTATAGTTGAATTTGAAAGCTTGAGAATTATCTTTAAGGACCTTAACATGATCCTCTACTTATTTCATAGATAATGAATAACAAAGCCTCAAAATCTTAGGATTCACTCCCATTCCAATGTTTATATTTATCATGTCTTATGTCAAAGAATCATTTCCTTCTTTCAATTTTTGAAGAGTAGGGAGGAGTTCAAGATGTTCCTCCCGCAGCTCATAGACTTTAAGGTCTTGAGAGAGGGAGATGGAATCATTCTTATCTCTTATTGGTGAGAATTTTTTTTAGGTGGAAAAACTTTTGGATTTCTTGCCAACGCTCTGGGAATCTAAGTCCCTCTACTTAACCGGTGTAGCTGTCGTATGTGCATGCAAGCATGAACATTTGGATTTCTGTGGTGGCCTTTCGACTGGGGATCCAACAGGGGACACTCCACTGACCCTACGTGAAAAGCTTGCATATCTCTTGCAAGAGAGGACTTTGTCTGAAGAGCGGGAAAGGGGAGTGAGAAATTAGATAGGAGAACTAATGTTGCAGGTAGGAAATCAGATTCCTGCACACACTAGTTAGAAGTTTCATCACATGCATTTATGAGAAGAAACAACTCTATGCAAATAGCAACAAGACCAAATGAAATTTATGAACTCAAAGTATCAAGAAATCTCCTTATTCAAAGAAAGGCTACAAAACTCCTTCTTCTTGTATTGATTGTTTAAACAAAAGTTGTACATAGTGTGAGCATGGAAGTAATTTGAGAGTGGGGGAAAGGAAGAATTTGGCTATCTCCTTTGTTCTCTCAAGGTAGAATACACTCTTGAGCTTACAAGATTAATGACCAACCCTTTGAAATGGGAATGGCATTACAATTTATAGAGTATAAAATGACTCTTCATCTACCCCCCAATGCCTTTTCATATGTCCTTGCACAACTTAAAACTTTTCAACTTCCTAGGAAACTTTTAAGTCCCTTTTTATAACATAAAGGTGACTTATTACATTAGGAACATTAGGACATATGAAAAAGTGCAATCCCAATGTGAAATTAGAATATTGGAAAGTGAGAGAAAGTTGGGGGGAAGAGGAGAGAGAAAGAGAGAGAGAAGAAGAAGAGGAGATGTTGTTTTTGATGAAGCCCATTGATCCTCGTCGATGGAAAGCTCCAAATGCAGTGAAACTATCAATCTTTGAATCCCTTGCACACTATGAATCTCCTTCAAAGTAGCTTGTGAATGCTTGCCAAGTTGAGTGAATTGTTCCGCTGATGACCGCAACTCCCAGCCTGCATATGATATACTATTTTTAGTGAGAGGTGATTTTTGCCTCTTCTCGACCATCGTGATGTGATGAACTCCCTCATTTGATACTGCGCACCCTACCCTTGCCTCAACCGCTTCTTTGGGGTGACTTACTATTTTTAGTAAGCACCCATATAAGGGACTTACTATTTTTAGTAAGTGGTCATTTTCACTGTTTTCTGCTCTGAACACTCATTTTGACTTCCTCATGATCTTCAATACACATTTCCTTTGTCTCAGTTGCTTTTGATGATGACTTTCCAAACATAGCAAGTTTATATAGGAAAACTTACTGTTTTTTAGAAAGTGTGAAGATTTACACTAAGAGTGTATCCGATTTGCGATGGGCCCCGAGAACATACCCCCAAAATTTTTTTTGGACTGCCCGATATATCGAGAAATTGATTTTCTCGTTACGATCACACCCTCTGAATTTCACATAGTTTTGATAGAAGGATGAAAACTAGAATAATTGGAAATAAGTTTTTGAAATTTTGACCTATATTGAGAGAGTGGTGGCTTTGGGCACAGAGCTACCATGGCAGAACCATTAATGTCTCTTTGAGTTTGAAATTTGCAGGTCTGAGGTTAATAATTTTCTCCATTTGCAATGAGGGAAACATATTTTAATTTCCTCCATTGTGATAGGTTTTTTATTTGGAGCTTAGAATTTCACATGTGCAAGATTGGAAATTTTTAGACCTCAGTGGTTTTCCAGATTATTAATGGAGCTTGATGGGAAATCCATTGCGATTTGGAATGTGAGCCGTTGGAGGTGCACGAAGTGCACAAAGTGGGATTTTTGTTGGAGAAAATGATTCAGAGCACCATTTGACCTCTCATTTGTTGCATCATGAATCATCTTGAAAAATGTGGAAGTCTGTAGAAGAAGGAACCTTGATCCGACGTGTATCTTGTGAGATATGAAGATTTCTCGATCGGGTGACTTCACAGTTATTTAGCAAAAAACCATCATTTTCTTCCTGCTCTTCATCTTTTCAGCACTTTTGATCATTCCTTCCCCTAAAATATGTGTATTTTCATGGACTAGGTGTTTATGTGGCCATGGTGGAGCTGGTTCGGAGTAAAAATGGTGGACCAGGTGTCTGGACAATCATGCACGGAGCCATGACAAGGTATGAAGTTGTGAAGGAGAAATGAGGGGGAAGAAACGACTAAGTGCTGGATTTAAATTTTCAAAGAAATGCACATGGAGGGGCTGGGAACATTTTTGTGTCCCTAATGTCCCTAACCTTAGGGATGTGAGGGACATCAATTTCCATGGTGGTCAAGGTGATGCCATGTGTCCTCGATCCGACGATAGGGGATTTGCTTGAAAAATGCACCTGGGGGCTGAAAGTCGGTCACATGGGTGTCCAAAAGACTCCCCATAGGGGGATGGGCACATTTTTCCATGTTTGATGTCCCTCACCTCAGGGAAATAAGGGACATCAGTTTCCATGGTGGTTGGAGCTGACATGTGGCACTTGATCTGACGACAGGGAATGGATGCTCCAAAAATGCACCTGGGGGCTGAAAGTCAGTCACGTGGGTGACCAAAAGACTCCCCATAGGGGATGGGTGAATTTTTCTATGCTTATGTCCATAAACCTCAAGGAAATGAGGGACATCAGTTTCCACGGTGGTCTTGGAGCTGACACGTGGCACTTGATCTGACGATAGGGAATGAATGCTCCAAAAATGCACCTGGGGGCTGAACTGTCAAGTCTGGAGGTCACATGAGGGTCCCAAGAGGTCATATGGGGGATGGGAGAATTTTTCAAGGGTTTGTGTACCTGACCTCAGGGATGTCGGGGACATGAAATCCTGCCAGGCTCCTGGTGCTGACACGTGTCCTCCCGAAAAATGACTAAGTCCTGAACTGCCTTTGAGAGGGCAACTTAGAAAGAAGATAACTTGAGCTCCTGGTGGAATTTCTTGGTGAAATTTTATATGATCCTGACTTGAAATGGAATTTTGAATCCAATGGTGGGGGTATCATGTCTTGATTCATCCATCTGATCCCTGAAAAATTAGATTTGTGATTTGAGACTCCACTTGTACTTGATAAAAAATGCCTGAAAATCCTATACACCAAGGTGTTGTGAAAAATATTATTTCACCATCATGTAGGTCTTGGAATCCTATTTCCAGAGATGTTTAGTTTTACTTTTAACTCCATCTGGAGCTCCCAAAATCTTCTTCTGAAGCCCACCAATTGTTTTAGGCCTGTGTACTGCCTAGGCTTGTGAACCCTATTTTCACTCAGATTGTTCCAAGTCTTTCAAAACTTCTCGTAAAACTTAAAAAATAATTTCCTATGATGTCATAAGGTCTTCAATTCACCTCCATGTTTAATTTTTCCCTTTCATTCTTCTCAAGGGGTTTAATCTAGTCCTGGGAATGCCAACGATAACCCTTCCCAATATTGCTAGAAGATAGCATCTTTTCAAAATTTCCTAAAATCACCTAAGGGGGAATGAATGGAATTTCCTAAATCACCTAGGGGGATGATATAACATTATTTGGGAGGTCATTTGGACTGACTGGAAAGATCCGGAGTATCTTGGAATGATAGAACTTGAAAAAATTGACACTGGGGTATCATTGTCGTGCTTGGAAATTGTCAATTTCCTTGTTGCACATTTGCATGACAACATCTCCAAAAAATTATCTCTAAGCACCAATGAATACATCAAAATCTCCAAAGGCATACTCCAACTTTTTCAAGACACAATAAGCATATAAAAAAGTCATGCACAAGTCCTCAACATCATCAAAAATCACAAGAAGCACTGAAACATCTATCTCCATCATGACACTCACCAAGAAGCATGTTATTCCAACTAGATCTTCAAGCACCAGAAATTTCAGTCCTAAAGAATGACCAACTTCTCATAGAAATAATCATCATAATGAATCAAGTCATATATAAATTGAAAGGTATCTTAATCTTATTTCTGGAACAACTCATATTTTCATCCAACTCATAGTGGAAGATCTCCAAATAGTTAAAACTCTAAAACTTCTCTAAATTGGCTTCAAGATCCCAAAACTAGGTCTTCAAAAAAGAGCTGGTTCATATGTCAAAAACCCTAATAAATACATAAACCATATACCATTGGAAATTTCTATAACAACTAACTTTATGAGCCAAATCATAGTGGAAGGCCTTAAACCAAGACAATCTCTGAAACTGATCATTCAGGCTCCAAGGATTCAAGAACCAGTTTTGAGAGAAACATGCTCCAACACTTGCAAAGTCACTTCCAAGCTCAACCACCACCTAAAACATATCAAGGAAACTTGTAAAAACATGTACAAGCATTAGGGTTTCAACGTGAAACCACCTCATCATATCATTCTAGAGGACTCATCACACCATATTAGGTTTGTACCAAAAATCCATGACTAGAAACAAGCACTACAACATGAAAAATGGTCAAAATCTCTTCAAACCAGAAGACTAACATTTTATCCCTTTAGGAAAAAATTAGTAGACTAAATTTGAGGACCTATAAATCACAAATTCTTCATGTAACCTGCCTGAAACTTTTCATGGATGTCTAGAAAAATCCCAAGGATTCTAGAACAATTTGGTTTTTATCTTGGAACCTCCATCCCAATCCTAAACTAGAAATTTCCTAAAAACTACAGTTTTTTCTCTATCTTCCCAAAATATCTAAAACACCAATCCACCACCAAAATGAGCTCTGAGGAATCCTCTACAAACTTGATACATCAATTTTTCTTTTGAAGTTCATTTGGAGACCAAACAAATCAAATCTCTCAAGTCACTCTAGAAGGAGGGTTTTTTTAGGGTTTCAAAACAACTTATCTTCTTAATGATTGTTCATAAAAGTATGATTGATGTCACTTACCCAAAATATGTGTATTTTTGTCAAATTTTCAAAATTTTGAGTAAGTTATCTCTTATGAGGTCTTTGTTTGCCTTTGTGAAGTATAGGGAAAGAAAATGATCCTAACAATTTGTCAATTTTAAACTTTCTTTTGAGTTTTGGGGTCTCTTCCTTTTAATTGGGGGTATTTCAGGTTTTATTGTTCCACATGTCCTAAGTTCTTGTGGGCTTCTTATTCCCCACATCATCGTATTCTCTACAAATGACTTGCCCTTCCTTTGTGTTATGGGTGTTTTGGCCTTTTGAAGAACCCGTGTCCCTTGTGCCTCTAGACCACTAATTCCCCGCATCTCCGCATTCTCTAGATGTGGTTGTACGTGAATATTTCTGCTTCCACTTTTGTAGGGTTCTAGAACTTGAGTGTAGTGAGCTACTTTAACTTGAGTGAGTTGGATGGTGAAGTGGAGATGAGTGGAGGGTGAGTGGGTAATTAGCTACTTATTTTTTTAAATAGCTAATTAAATTATCCAAGGGATGTGAGTGTATGCTTTAAGCATGATAGAATTAATTAAATTAATTCTAAAGGGATGTGGGTGAATTCTAATGGAATGTGAGAGGGTAGTGATCTAGAATGCATTCTAGAACTGATTTGGCATATTATGCAAATGATAGGGATAATTAGGAATGACTAGAAATAGGTATGTATTTTTAGGGTGTCTACAAAATCTATGTAGACCCAGGCCAAGTATGATGAATGCAAATCTTTGCTAAATCAAAGGTAGCTTCTGATAACCTATGATATGCCCAACTCATTCTTCCCGCCATTATCATGCATCCAAGCGTATAGGCAGTAAATGTGTGATTTCAAAAGTTGCATTTCTACAAATAAAGATCCAAGATGTATGGCTTCAAATCTGAATGCAGCCAAATGGTAAAAAAACATACAATTTCTCCAAGCACAGCTTACCTTATCAGATTCACATGACGAGACATTTGTTTCACTAACTAGCTCAGTGGTCCTCTGACTGGGCTAAGGTCAATCATTGGTAGTCACACGGGTATAAAGATCTTAGTCTTTTAATAATAGGCCCCTACACCAGTGCACAATAGTAGGAGATTACAGAACGCCTAGAGATGCCAATCTATGGGTGTTGCACTTTCCTATATATTACTTTGTTATATATTAAGCAAAAGTCGAAACAGATGCATCACAAAGTGACAGGATCAAACTCTTTATTAGAAGTGAACGACATAGCTTGAGGATATCCCACGACAGCTACAACAGAAAAACCAAGAGAAGCGAGTCTATGGTTGTTGTACTTTCCTATATATTGAGCAAAAGTCAGGACAGATGCATCACAAGATGACAGAATCAAACTCTTTAGTAAATAACATACCTTGAGGATATCCCACGACAGCTACAGCTTCTTGGAGATAGGGAATGTTCCCAAATTCAAGAAAATTCACTCCTTCCCAAAATTCCTCGTTATTAACGGTAAGAAGGGCAAGATCGCATTCGTGCCCAACAGCTTGCACCTCTGCCCTGTATTTAGTTGGAGAACCATGTTTACGGACAAGCACGAAGGTTTGATCTGCTACTACATGAGCATTTGTCAAAATTCTTCTACCCGAAATGACAAAACCTGCACAGCAAATACTAAATCATCTTGCATGAAACAAAAACCTGAATAATTGCAGTGTTAAACTATGTATACCAGTGCATCATGCCTGTTAACCAAATACATAACATGAAGAGTTGAGTCTTACCGGATCCTGTGAGTTCTCTTTGAGGCTTATTTTGCCATGGAAGAAAATAATTAGGACTGCTTGTTACAGTAAAAACCTTCACGACAGCATCCAGAGCAAGTTCATTGGCGGCATAAGCGTCTGAACGAGTAGAGGACTCGCCACTAGAGACCGCCTCGGTATGTACATGCTGCGTCCCAGGATTCTCAGATTTTGCAGGGAGTTGGAAAAAATTGAAGCAATATATAGACCTCAAATAACTAACTTTTCTGACGGTAAACGACCTAGACAAGAGACCCGCGTTTCCGAATTCAAGTGCAGATTTCGACATTCTTTGTAATGACCTTATAGGAACTGTATCAATCAACTCCTCATGTGCAGGGCTTTTAACCAGTGGCATTGGAAAACAATGTATAGATTTTAGAAAGTTACTTACGGGATTCGACTCGTAACCCATTACCCTATTTCCACGTTCCATACGATTAGCATTATTTGGGCAACATGACAGACGCTGTGTAAGAATGACGAGAGGTGATAAAAGTCTCCTCAGAGCACGAGAACGTGAGAAGGAAACCATTGCTTTTTCAGGGGAGATATGGAAAGTAATGAGTTTTCCCAGCCCAAAAGAAAGAAAAACAAATTTAAATCCTTAGTCTAGTGAAGAATTGGTTAGTTAAGAATGAAATTCAGCAATATACAAAGTCGAAACCCCACTTGGTGTATATGTCTTTTTTGTGTGGTAGTAGTAAACTCTTCTACAGTCCAGGGGTTTTCAACATGCGACCCATCACGGCACCACTTGAGAGTGAGGGTTTAGGGTTTAACAGTAAAATCCAATGTGAATGACTGCAACACTCGCTAGCTTTGCACTCGAGGGCATTTGTTCTCCCTAGGTAAAAGAATATTTTTTCCCTTATTGTTTAGGATAAAAATGAAGACGAGGAATTACATTATTTGGGATTTCCAAGTTGAGCCATCATTCAATATTAGATAGGTCCAGCAGCTTGGAGGGGAGTTGCAATGCGCTGAGTGGAGCATTGCATTTTGTTTCTCCTACAAGACTTTGGCCTGGTAATCAAAGCTCCAACATTCTGTATGGATAGGGATACTTGTACCCTCACTTTTTGAATAACAAAGCGCTCCATTGCCATGCTTGCTGGGTGTTGTTGGTTTTTGTACCATATGAGATTTGTTGTAAATTACATTCAAAGGATGGATTAGACTAGGTTTGTGATGCTAATGGTCCCATGGCAAAGGGGGAGGTGTTTAGAAAATGCAACATGGTGTTGATAGCGTGGAGCATTTTTTTCCGAGTGTTCAAAGTATACTTACTGATATTTGAATCAAGTATAAGGAAATATTAAGAGTTGGTTCCATGATGAGTTATTTGGAAAAGGTAGAATAAAAGTAATGAGAGAGTTATCAAACCAAATCACTATGAGACTGAGCAGATGTGTTAAAGATGCAAACCATCCCATCAATCTATTAACATTTGAGATAATTGATATGATCTAAATGTATAGTCTCGTGGGCGTAATTAAAATCTTGTCATTTCATTTCAATTCATTTTTTTTGGCTCATTATAACTCCCTGACATTTAACCACCAAATTTATCTTGCTAGGTAAAATTATCACTAGAAATGTTTTCAAAGAATTAATGAGAATCAACATGGGAGAAACATTACTTGAGTTGTGTTTAGGTGTGACACTATGAGGCACAACCCCACTTGCACTCTTGCAAGCCATTCAATTTTCACAATTAATTGATGAGTTCTTGTGGGTAAATTGGATATGCCAATTACCTTGTGAAATGTCCCCTTTTCTAAATAAAAACAATCAATAATATTTTAAGTCAGGCCAGCCAATTCTTATTTTGGGACAACTTCATATTGTTATAAAATAAAAAGTATTGTTAAATACTCTTATAAGGTCGGTCTTCTTAAGGGAAGATTAAAAAATGCTTTAGGCTTCTAATTCATCTTTGGTGTTAAAAAGGAGGATATAAGGTGGGTCAAATGGCCTAAGAAAAATTATGCATGTTTATTTCAAAGATTGATATCTTGGGTTTGTGCATGGTGTGCCCTACTCTCCACTGAAGACGAAGACCTTTGGTATGGCTCAACTTTGAGGACAAAAACCCTCATTGGATCCTATTGTGGATTAAACCCTCAATAGTCACAACACTTGGGGACGAAAACCCTCATTTGTTGCATTGGTGGCTTCATACGGGAGTCACAAGTGGATTTAATTAGTAGATTTATGGAAGAGCAAGGTGTTTATCAGTGTTTAGGGCACTCCTACTTCGGCTAGGGCACTTTCTAGGATGTTGGCACCCTTCCTTCCTTGGAGTGACCCACCTGGGAAGTTCGGGATCAATTTTGAGAGGGTTTCCATGGTTGGAAAATTATGATTTCACTTTCATTGGATAGTTAGTCTCTTCAAGATCATTTGTGCTAAAACTCTAAGTATTTATGGAGTTATGAATTTTTGAAGTTTTAGTTGTATTTACACTTGAAATAAATTTACAAAATACATATTTGCTCCAGATTTCATCTTGTTAAATTTATTGAGTATTTGGGATATTTCTATCTTAATTTCTAGCCTATATTGTATGTGAATGATTGTTCCTAGAGTGTGGTAGCAGTTGTCCCGAATGGTACAGTTTGATTCCCTATAGGGATATTAATTAATGTTCTAAGTTGATTTTGATACCCTAAAAGTGTAATTTCTTGTTTGTTGCTAGGATTTCTAATATTGTTAGGTTTGTTGTTATAAAAATCAAATTATTTTCAATTGGGTGTTGGTGTGTTTTCATATCTGATTCTTAGGATTTGTGGCCAAACCTTTATTTTTGGTTTAAGCTCTAGAAAGGACATTACAGTGGTATCAGAGCTTCGGTCTTCCCAGCCTAAGGGTTTCCTTGCAAGAAGATCAAAATGGTGGATAGAATTTTTGGTGATGCTAGACTCGAAAAGCTTTTCTTAGGGCAAGAAAGATTTCCCATCCTAATGGCTCAGTTGATCCATATAATTTAAAATTTAAATTGTGGAAGGAACTCTTCAAAGGAAGTTGATAATTCTCAACTATCCAAAAGGGACGACATTGCTACATGGTATAAGGAGTATAGGGATCTTCCAGAGAAGATTCGTGATGCCATGTCATTTTCTGAGTTAATGGGAATACGCAAGGGAAGATCATGGCCCAAGCCTAGGTCACAAACTACACAAGAAGAAAAAGTAGTGTTGCAAGTAATGGAGAAGAAACAACCCATAGAGGAACCCATGACGCAAGTTGAAGAAGGATAAATTGTGGAGCTTGAGCTAAAGAAGGAAGAAGAAGAACTGAATTTGTTGGACATTGAGAGGGAACATCCCATTGAAGCCCTAGAAGCCCCCATCATCATTGTTAAAGTAAAACTCTCAACTAATTTTTAGATCAACAGTGTGAAGATATCACAATTTGATGAAGGATTGAAGCCTAAATCTAGGGATATCATGGACCATGTGTCCCAAGGTAAAATTTATTTAATATTTAATGATATTTCATTGGTTTCTAATGGGTGTTTGTGGAAAATTGTTGAAAATAAATTAGATTTGCATAAGGGCAAAGAGGATGACATTACGGAAGGGTATGTTCATGGAGAAAAAGCACTTTTAGTTCCTCATGATTACTTTCAATTCGCTGAAAATTTTCAAATAACAGTCACCAAGGAGAAAATCGATGAGGGTATCCACAAAGAACAATCCCAATTTCGTCATCATCTGAAGAAGGGTAAAATTCCTTTGATGTTCTAAGATAGTTTATTTAATTCTAAGGGTCACACAAGGCAGCCACATAAGGAAGTCAAATTGGATTTACTAAAGACCTACGAGGATGACACCATGCGTGAAAGAAGTGCACCATTAGGGTATTTTATGAGTGTTTTTCCTAACTCATAAATTATGAGTCATAAGAGTGTTATAGGTAGTGTCGGGTACATGGTTATCTCAGTTTGGTTGTTTGTTGATATGTCATTGTTGGTATGTTGCTCTCACACGCATATGGCTAGGGAGTGATCAAATTGCATGATTGTTTTGTCCTCTTATGTCACCATTGATTGGACATTGTTATGCACCTCATACTCCATGGAATAATGAGGTAAGAAGTACTTTTTGTTGTGTGGATTCTTGGGCTTAATTCCAAAAAAAAATTTGCATGTGGAACATAGGTGCAACGTTGGGAGGATACCTATGTTTGAGGCATCAAGGGCATGTTGGTAAGTCTAACTTTTCATTCCATAAATATGAAAGAGTGAGAGTGAGTATGGTGGAAGTGAAACACCCTTACTCTAATGTGTGACATTCATGTTTAGCACCCATTCCAAGTGAAGGGTCTTTGTACGTAACCAAAATTGTAAGGTACTGTACTGCGGAACGGTGTAATAAGTGCCCCAATGATGATACAGGTCTCCTCGAAAGGTGTTCGGGATCCAGAAAGAGCTCTTCGGATATGCGTTAACATCCCGCATGCCCCGCTTAGCCCCCCGCGTGCTTTGTTTTCCCTATTTTTCCCTCTTTTCTTGGCTTTTTGGTCTTCAGTGACGAAACCGCCGCCCTGAACAGGGCGGCGGTCCTGTAACCGCCGCCCTGAGCAGGGCGGCGGTCCTGTGCGCGTTTTCTAGAACTCTCTTTTGACGCGACCCGCGTGAAATATCACGACTCACCAGCTTTTCTTGCCGACTTGAGCATGCATTAATGTTTTTGGTCCCCTGGAATAGTGTTTTTCTTTTGTTTAATGTTTAGGAGTTCAGTTTGGATTTGATTTTTGGATGTTTGGATTCCTATAAATGCATGGTTTGTGCACATGCAAATGGCCTCTGAATTTTGCTCCAAAGTTTGCTTTTGAATTTCTTGTTACAGCAGTTTTAGTTTTCCTTTCCTTAGGATTCTTAGTTTTCTCATTGAGTGCTTTGGTTAGTATTGTGTTGCAGCTGGTAAGCCACATATCCAACTTGTGCAAGTGCAAACATTATTTGGGCCACCATTTTCACTCCAACTTTCATGTTTTCAGTGCTGTGTCCCTTTAGTTTGCTTAGGATTGGTAACATAGTTTGTTGCAGGTTTGTTTTAGCTTTGTGTTGCTATTGGTAAGCCACAGATCCAACTTGTGCAAACAGTATTATTGTTTTGGAGTAGAATAGTCTAGGCAGCCATTAAAGTTGCAGGTTTTGTTCTTCATACAGACTAGTTTCAGGTTCTGGACGCTTTTGTTGCATGATTCGCAGTAGACCCCGCTAGGAATTGCATAGGCCAAGCTCTGTACTCTTACGCTATCCCTCTCCTATCCGCATTCTATTCTGTCTGCATTCTGAAGGCTGTCCATTGATCCAAATATCTATTCCTGTTGATGTAAGCATTCCACGCTTTTCTGGATTCACGTGAGCACAAAGAACGAAGAGATCATACTGAGGGGACAAGAACACACACACCGTCGGATTCGCCACTGTTCTGTGAAATCCAGGTTCCATCTTTCAAAGTTTTAGTTAGAACTTATCAAATAAAGTAGTTAATCACTTTATTTCAGTTATTTCCATTCTTGATATTGCCAGGGAGGTTGTGGGGATTGATAGTTTCTGAGAAACTATGATTCATTCCTCACTTCTGAGGTAGGATCGAGAATCTTGCAGATAGATTAGTTATTTCGTTGTTTAGAATAGATATACGAAATTGCACAGACAAATAGCTACACTCGGCTATTTTGTTTGTTTTACGTTGTTAGTTTAGTTGTCAATTCTAAATATTTTTAAATAGCTGCTTTCTTATAAATTGCCAGAAAATACAAAAAGAAATTATATATGCTAGAAGTGCACTTAGATTTTACTTTATTATAGTTTGTTTCATTACTGCTTTTGCATGACAATTACGGGACCTAGGGAGCCCAGGGAATACATTTTCGAGCCAATTGTGCCCCAGCCCAATACCGTAGTGGCAATAACTGATATTGACCAAAACCTTAGGATACAATTCTTCCAAACAACAACAGACTTCCAACAGATCAGGGCACAGTTGAGAGGGTTAAACATCGAAGACGACCAAGCATGTCTGTTTTGGTCAAATCAGCCAAACTACAGATTACCCTAAAAAAATACCCACATGACTGTAGAAGGGCTCGAAAGAGAACAAACATTCGGGTGTGATCCTTTAGTTCCACAGCCAGATGCTGGAGACACCCTAGTAGATATAGATACCAGCTTAAGAATCCAAGTTGCGATAACACCTGTAAGGTATTCTGAGAAGATCGCACAACTGTTGGTTCTAAACATAGAAGCTGGAAAAGCTTATGACTACTGGATACTAGGAAATAGAACTTGATCTCCCGTATGACCATAACAGGACCGCAACAACCAAGAGTCTATGGTTGTGATCCACAGATCCCACAGCCTAACGAATCCATAAGAGAATTAGACATAGACACTGGCCTACGTAAATTAGTATTTCAGTCTACTCCGATTCCACCTCTCATCATTCAACAGTTATCCCTACTAGACACAATAACCAACGAAACTAGAGAATTTTGGACTAGGCCAGAGAATCGTCCATAGAGTTGACTATATTCACCATATGACCCTATCAGGAGAAATACATGAAACCATCCCAGGTCATTTTCCACGCATCCCACAACCCATAGATCGAATCACGCCAGAGCTCGATATTGATTGGAGCCTTCGAGCAGTCATCCTCTCTGATCAATCTATCACACCAGTCCAAGTTAGAAGGGCCTTCTTTGCCTTAGATTCGCAAATACCATTAGTGCGTGTCGAAGACATTAGACTGCCTAACTAGTTTGCCTGCACATTCTACCCACACCGGCTGTCTCGGCACGACCTCGGGAGGTCGGGTACGCAGAAGAGTTACTTGTTGATTCTCAAGCTCACCTGTCACTTTTCCGACGTACAAAATCGGTGAACCCGACGTGAACCAAACATTTCTTTCACCTTCTCTTTGAGAAGTTTCATCTTCTCCAAATCACCTTCGCTCCTTCCCATTATTCTGCGGGTATTCATATACCCCCCGAATATGTCAGGATTCGATGCATACGGCAGACCCCTCTTGGGTCTTGAGGCATACTACGCCCAACAGAATAGGCAGTCATCACCCTCACTCTCAATGTGGGGCGACAACTATTCAACTAATCAGTTGTCAACACAAACACCAAGGACTAGATATAACTCGTCCTTCCAAACAGAGGGGTTGGAGCAACTTGCTCAAACACAAACAGAGCCTTCAGCTCGAACAATATGACATTAACTGGAGAGTCTGCTTCCTCTCCTCAGGTATTAATCAGACCTCCTATTGTAGACAGTCAGATCCATACTCAGCTTCTAGATTGACAGTATTCAATACGTTATCCGAGGAGTGAACATGCTCTCAAGGTGTACCGCACATGTAGGACTTGTCAATACAGCCCGGAGTTCCTCTCAATAAAAAAAGAAAAATCCCCTTATCCCATCACGTATGGAAATAACCCTAGAGATGGTGGCAGGATAGTGATCAGTTCATAGGCATGTTCCACACCTCCACAAGCCATGTTCCACCGCAAACGCCACCATGCACGATATCAGTGGCTTCACCGAACGAGTCATTTCACTCTAATAGAAAGGTTAGAGGATAAGAACTTGCCCAGCAGTCAAAATCTAAAAAAAAATAAAAAAAAATCATCCACACAGGGAGTCCATCCTCCGCACTACCAGCCAAGTAGATCTCCTCACAGGAGTAGGCAAGTTAGGTATTACTCCTCAATATTCACAACAAGTGCCACTAGACCACACTATCGCTAGCACTGTTGCCTCCTGGTCCGTACAGATAATCCGTTCCTGGATAGTACACCTTCGTACTTAACATGTCCTCCAAATCACCACAAGGGGATTGTACTCATCCTCCGGCGTGTTTACTCAAATATAGGGATTGCCTTAATTCCCCTGCTAACGCGTACATTAGCCATATCAAACAACCCGTTCCGCACCGCCGCCTCAACTGCCCATCAATGTTTGATACGTATGCGATAGGATTATTCAGAATATTAAAGGATCCCTTATATTTCGCCTACGAAGCGTTATTGCCTTCCAAGCCTCTTCTCGCATTTTTTTTTTTTTTTTTTTTTTTTTTTTTGTTTTCTTGTTGCCCAACTCCAAAGGAGAAGGAGATCCGATGCACATAGTCAAGCTTACGCTACAGCCATTCGAGAAACTACTCCATGGATGGGGTGTTGCTAAATATTCCCAAACGCTGAGGCTTGCCCTCGATTGGTATTCCAGAATACCCGAAGCCTCCATACATCATTCAAAACAACTCGTGTCTTAGTTCATCAAAGCCCTTCGACATGAACAACTATGGACGGAATCAAGGAGTCGTGGCACATCAAGCAAGAACATAACGCGTCTGTCGCCCATTTCACCAAAGGTGTGCACATCTTTATTCCTCGCAAGCGCTCCAAACATGTCAGATGGAGCTATGCGATTTATTCCTTCATTCTCTTAGCAGAGAATTGAAAGAAGAAGTCCAGAAGTTCCCCCTAAGGACTTATGACTGTTACTTGATAGCACTCTGCGATTGACCACGCAGCAATAATAGTGGCCGTAGACTAATGGAGCAAACGGGAGGTTAACACCTCTACTCAAAATACTACAACCACTACCAGCTTCAATACAGGACCCAAATCCTTAACAAAAATCGGGGGTAACAACAGATGGGTTACTGACCATCCAGAGGTAAATGTCGTTAATCTCCGTCACAAACAACAACCAAAGAAACAACAATTTTATACCCCGACGATCATACGGTGGATTTTTTAATATCACCACAACCAACAACGCGAAATCCCATCAAGGACCAAGCAAACTCCTTGGGTTCAAAACCAAGTCAAACCAGGATCAACACACTTTAGTCCTAAGAGGCAACAGTTTGATCGTGAATTTTAGGCCACAATACACCCAAACCAACAAAACGGGAATTACAACCCCAACTCTTATTGTGGTTTCCTAAAAATTCGGGGTCATGACCTAGAACGTGCGTGATACACCAAATTCATCGCAACGCTTGTCAAATGAACAAAACAATTTTTTATGGATATGTTCTTATCAGTCCTATTTCCCCAACGCAAATACCTTCGCCGGGCAGTTTCCCTCAGAAGGCCCCGCTCAAATCTTTCAATGATCCACTCCCAAATCATGATAACGATAGGTTGAAACCGCTGAACAAAAATATATGCAGGAAAGGTAGGGGAAGGAAGGGATGGTAAGGCGGGGGGAAGGACAGGAGGGGGAGGGGGGGGGGGGAAGGGTGAGTGGTGAAGGTCTATCTGGAGAAGAATACGGTCGGGGTAAGGGGTGGGATACAGGAAGAGAAGTGGGGAGAGGGCGAGGATGGAGGTGGGGTGAGGGGGAGAAGGTAGAGGCACAACGGATTAGAGCGGAGGGGGGCAAAAGAACAACAAAGGTGCAATAACGGAACCCGATCACGAGCCTCACCTCGCTAAATCCATTAGTCGCGCCACAACTAGGAGTCAAACCACAGACCTAAGTTAGTTTGATATTAAAATTATACTCCGAATTACCCGTTGAAGCATTATGAGAACACATAGTATTTCTCTTAACAAGTCCACGCACCTGCCGTACAGAATAACAGCCGTAACCGTACAAAACCTATGGGTGCTTCCGATCTAATTATGTCTAACAAAAACCTTCTCGCATATTTCATTCCTTGATTTTACTAAAGAATTCCCCTGCGCATAGGGCCTCGTTTAGAGGCGTTAGGTTTGGGTCATTTTAGTAATCACTCCACCACCAGAAGCACAAGTAATCATATAGACTTTGATGTTTTATCCCGGTACAGGCATATAGGGATGTTGAATATTTTTTCAATTAAAAAAAAAATTCGCGTAATAAAATGGCTACAGTGGAGATGCACATCGAGTGATCCAGCCCTACACTTGCAAGTACAAGTTTATAATAACTAATGTAAAACGGGCAATGGTTGAGGATGGAGCTGGGCGTTTTTTAACATAGTTCCGTTCTCTTTTCTCCAAAAATTGGGATATGGATAAACAACTGTTCGACTACCGAAATACCTTGAGAGGCTACGATAGCCTTAAAGGCCACATCGATATAACTATAATACTACCGGTCACCTTAGGCCTAAAACAAGCCTGACTGAGTTTTTTATCTTATAGATCGGGAACTACTATAATATGATCCTCTGCGTCCCTAATACTCGAATGAAGGCAATCCCTTCCACGCTATGTCAGAAGTAGATTCCTGCATCTGGGAAGATATTTGTAGCTAAAGGTGATCCAAAGCGTTTGACGTACATACTGATTTAAACGAAAATACCAGGTATACACTCAGAATTTGAACTTCCAACAAACCACTTAACAACCATCTGACCCAAAGCCAGAGGAAAGTTGTACCTATGACGGATCTTGGTAAACTACCAACATAGGCCCAAACAATTCCACCCCTAAATGCAAACTAAAAGAAATAGTATCAGTAAGGACTACTGCGAAAATGGTTTAGTTGATAGACAAGATTCACCAATGTTCTTTACCATCGTTCAGTAGGTATCAGATTTTCCCTGTGTTGGTTCCTTGCTAGCAGAATGATCTCGTTAGGGGTAGAAGTAGAGTTGTGCAAACACAGGCAGATACCCCTACATCCATACTCCCGCTAAGTATTGGACGCTCCATTTCGAGGGAGCTATGCCGTTATGGAGCGGGGGCAGGTAGTAATTCTTACCTCGCCCGAAGAGAAGGTCCTCCCATTTTCTTTTAAATAAACTTTGATGCCACAAACAACAGCACTGAGTACGAAGCCCTCCGCCTTGGCCTACCTTCGCCAAAATATTGGTATCGATAATATCAACGTTTTAGGAGACTCGCAATTAGTGGCAAACCAAGTTTCGAGTTATATGAAACTAGCCGACACTTTGCAACTTTACAAAATGCTTTTATTAGATTTAAGCAAGGCGTTCACTTCAGAGCCATTGAAGCATCCGGAAAAAAAACTTCTCGCAGATTCAATAGCACCTCAGCATCACCTTCCTCAAGCAATGTCTAGAAGATACTCACTTCACGTATCTCATTCGTATGAACATTGATAAAAACAATGACAATCCCCTCTTCAGCGGAACTGAATCTACCGTCCTAGGACCATAATGGAAACTGATGCGGCTATTTGTATTACTTTTAAATGCCTATGCAGCACTACATCTCCCCTATCACACGCTAGATTTATCTCTTATCCCGCATTCATCTTCCTACTTCGAAATCCCGTATGAATCTTCCTCACAAAAGGAACCTACATATAGACGCGGTGGAAAACGGGGATGATATAGATCTACCTCCGGCACCACCTGAGTTCGAAGAGGTTAATGCCTCTTTATCTGAAGAAAACAATCGATGTCAATATCGGAATGGAAGATGAACCAGAATTTTAAAGCTATGTTCTGCGTCACCCCATAGGAAGTGGTAAATACATACTCCGTTCTCAAAGACATCAAAATGCATTTGTCATTTATTACAAGAGATGACAGGAGGTCGCCCCC